>MU604106.1:13497-25520 GCA_025201845.1 Martensiomyces pterosporus | reverse complement strand
TCCATAGAAACGATTGCCAGCATGTCCATTGGCGCCAGCATGGCGGTTTTCGAGTTTGGCGGGTAGTTCTCCGAGTGATTCCCGATGATGCGGCAGTACTCGCTGACCCAGTCCTTGGTGACAGCAATATTGTCGACTCTGATGGTGTCCCCCGGCATGGGGAAAGTGAAGGTTTGCGGTAAATCGCTGCTGCCAGTAATCCACAGGGAAGTGTAAAACTGACGAACACGCTCGTCACGTTCATCCATGACTTCGTGAATAGGCGATGCTGCTTGCGAGGGGCGGTACATAAAGCGAAGGTTCAAAGCGTGGATGGCTGTTCCTGAAGGCTGGTAAATGTTCAGCGCAACGACGCCCTTATCGCCTATGGAAATATCCAGTTCCTTGAACCCGCTGCTGCGAGTGACCTTGAGCGATTGTACCCTGCTGTGGCTCTCATAAATTGTCGCAACTTGACCAGCTCTAGGGTGCATCATCCTGCGAACGTAGTTATCCTCCGCCCTTGATCCCTGGAAAATGAGTGGTGCTGTAAGCAGTGCATGCAGCCAGCTCTTTCTAGGGCCGCATATGGTGCTAATCCATGTGTCATGATCAGGACGCAGGGACGCGTCGGCTGGCAGGCGGTACACTCGCTCCGAGAAAGAAGTGTTAACAATGACTGAAGGGGGCAGCGTGCTCACGACAGGCTCGGCACCGAGGTACTCGACAGCTGGGACCTTTGACTTGTCGCCACCATAGTACCTTTCAAGGAGGGCAGCGATCTGGCCGTGGTATATACCGTCAAGGATGTCTTTGACGGGCTCGTTGACCTTTGTGGAATACCGCGCCGCAACTGGTCCCTGTTGGACCAGTATGCGCTGGACATCCTGGTCGACAATCGCATCTAGATCCTCCGATATCCAAGCTGCATCCTTCATGAACCAGGTATAAAAGTTGGCGTCGATTCGCGGGACGAATGGAACGGGCTTCTGGCCACGGCGCTGGCACAGGTTGATAAAAAATTGGACATCCTCAGAGCCAATGAGTTGTGTCTGACATGTAGGGTAAGCGGAACTCACGATGGACACGAATTCGAAGGGTTCAGTATCCAGTTGTGTACAGGAGTGCAAGAGGTATGAATCCTTATCGCGACAGAACCTGTGTTCAATGCGCCTCAAGTAGTCATACACAACGACACGGTGTGATGCATGAATCCAGCGGGACTGGTGCCTGACATACATCGTTTCGATCAGGCGGTGAGCGACCTCCGCATATGTCATCTCCTCGATGTCAACCACACGGCCATCCGATTTCCTGCCAAACCACGGCCTGAAGTGGTCCTTGTTTATGCGCTCAATGATCTCGGCTTTTCTGCTCAGCAGCAGAGAGAGGTGTTGCTCACGTGGCTTGCTGAACACCGTTTGGTACAACTCAGTAGCAAGCAGGCTTGCGCGGGTAGCAACAACGTGGTTCTTCTGGCCGAATTCAGAAATAAATGTGACCACGCCTCCGCATGCATCTGCATAGGATCTCTCCCACTCGGAGTCTTCCAAACCCGGTGTTGCAACAATGAGCTCCTTAACAGCCAGCGAAGTAGCAGCCTCCTTGGCAACCATCACGCGCGACCCGATCAGGATTCCATCGAATGGCATCGGCGCACGCCCAAACCTCTTGCTCCAGTCGCCAGTGATGTATGGCAGCGTGCCATCAGCATCCCCAAACCCAGACCCAGCAATGAGAACGACGTTGGGCTGCGAGCGAATGGCGCCGTATGTCTCGAGGATTGGCTGGTGGAAGTCTTCGAGCGAGTGGTGGCCACCAGCACGACCGCCAGTCCACTGAAGAAGGACGGGGAACGTGCTGTTCTCCTTGGCGATGGCGAGAACCACGCGAATGGCTGACGCATTTGCTGGCTTGAAGGCGATGTGCATGAACCCAGCTGACTGGAGCGAGGAGATAATGTCCCTTGCATTCTCAAGCGAGGGGACTCCGCCGCCAATGCACAGCCCAGTGATCGGCACACCCTCACTGCGCATGTGCAGGATGGCTGGGAACTGGAACTTCCACTGCCTCTGATCAAAGTACATGCAGTTGAGCGTGATTGTCTGCCCTGGCTCAAGCTGGCTAGTGAGGCTGTTGATCTTGCTGTTTAGGTCCACTTCTTTGTGGGCACCACCCCCAGCCAGCTCTGAGTAATACCCGGCCGCGTTGATGGCTGCAACAAAGTTCTCGTTGGCTGTCGTGGGTGTCATTCCAGCAACCATGACTGGTGGCTTGCCCAGGATGTGGTGCATGGGCGAGTCGATGTGGATCTGGTCGTCGTGCGCAGTGCGAACCAGCCTGGGGCCATGCCTTGCAAGCCAGTTGGGGGCTGACGTGACATCCGACAGTTGGGTCTTGAAGAGGTCAGCCTTGGTGCCCAGTGGCGACCCAGTGCGAGAGACTGCAGCACCTGCGCAGATGACAGACACGCCCTGGCCCTCGACGTTCCTGAAGGTTAACGAGCCAAAGCCACTCAGCCCACCAGGGCCAAAGTCAACGATGTGGGTGGTGCCTGCATGGTCAGTGGCTACAGGCCAGTTCACGGGGAGCGAGCACATGCTCTGGAACAGATACCTGGTCAGGTCTGGCTCACCACGGATATTGTGGCCATCGTCGCCTGCACGAACAGGTATCTGCATGTCGGCAGCATCAAGAACCCAGCCCCTGGAGACAGCATACTCGCACTGCCTGTCAATGCAGCCATCAAGAAGCCTGCAGTGGTAGGGGGCAGTGATGCTGGTGTAGCTCACGCGCACCTTGGGTTTGCGCTGGGAGAACGGGATCTGCGACTGGTCCTCGTCCAGTGGTGCTGACTTGCTGCGAACAAGCTTGACGAACTGCACAATAGATTTTAGCTCACCCGAGACGATGAACTGGTCGTGCGTGTTGGCAAGCGACAGGAAGACGCTCAGGTCTTTGTTTTGCTGGAATGAGTTGAATTCGGCGATGAATGACTCGAGCACTTGCCTAGAAACACCCTGCACCGACACCATCGGGTAGAGCTGGTCAGCCGAGTTAGCAACATCCTCAATGAACTCACGGCTGAAGTGGACGGGCGGGCATTCCATCTGGGGCATGACTCCAGTTAGCATGAGCAAGCCGAGAACCTTCTCGCTGATGGCGTAGAACGATTGTTCATCTGTGACCTGGGAGAGTGCAGTGGCAATGGCGATTCCCTGGCTGTGGCCAGTGGCGACTAAAAGTGTTGAATCATGTGGTGAAAACAACAGCGGGGTTTGGTGTAAGCATCTGTGGCTAGAATTATTGATGGTGCACAGAGAAACGAGCAAATGAGTTTCTTACCTTTGAAGGACTTGGCTAGCTCGCCTGGGGAAAGACCAAGGGTCTTGAATGCAACCATGACCTGCATCAGCTGGATGAGCCCAACAGCAGGGATGGACACAGGCACGGTGAGCAGGTACTCGGGGTCGGGCTGCGACTCTGGAGAGGCAAGCCAGCGGGCAACATCAAGACCCTTGGCGTAGCACCCGCTGATTCGAGGGTCCTGGGACTCGCGCTGGAGAACCGCTGACATTCTGGCTGGGTAGTCGGCAAGGAGTGGGCCGTAGACGTCAACCAGGTTGTGAGCCTCATCGAGGTAGTTGTCCATGCCGCCCTGACCGCCAAAGATGGCCATCGTGGAGACGCTGGGGTCGGAGAGCAGAGCAGGAGCGGATGAGGGAACTGCACCACGGGCACTGGCTATATTCCATGCAGAGAAGTAGCCACGGAGGACTGCCTTCGCCTGGTTTGCGTCGAGGCTGTGCTCCTGAACAACCACATGGATGTTGTTCCTAGCGCAGAAGGAGTTGTTGAATGCTGCAAATGCCGCTAGGGCGATATCGGGACTTTGTGGAACGCAGTACCTAATGAAATCGGCGTGGACTTCGATTGCAGTTTTTGTGTCGCTGTCAGGAGTGCTCTCCAAGAACGACTTGACCAAGTTTTCCCCTTGCGGTAGGTCTATGGCACTCACGGGGATGTCAACAGCTACGAGATGACGCTTGATTCTCAGCACTGAGGTAGAACCCATGATATATGGTGAAGTAGTTGCGAATAAGAGTGTAGGGTGTCAACTGCTTAATTAGCTTAACGTAGAGTTTAGTGCGTCCTTTCAAAGTTGGTAGCGAGAAATATCTAGAGTGGTGTAGAATATGCTGGGAGCCTGACCATTGTAGGCACAACTCCATCTCATCGTCATTGGCTTTATAGCGAAAGCAAGTTCATCGTAACCACTCAGATTCTTACTCCCTTCTTCGAGGCAAAGAACTGTTTTTCTCAGTTATTAGAAGGCTTGGGAGCTTAGCTCCACCCTACCAAACCCGACCGTGTCCCATTTGGCTCCGAGTCCACCCAAACAGATGGAAAGATACATGGCGTGTCCATGGAGACAAGAGGCTTTTCAAAGGTGAGTATCACCGACTACATGTATCGAGTCATAAACAACAGTCCAAAAACAGAAGCGCCACGTCTTACAAAGGGGCATAGGAGTTCTCCCGGGACCATGGAGTGGTATAGTACGGTGCTATACGAAGAAACAAGGGGGTAGATTTGCTGCGCATATGTGATTGTTTTGAGGAAGCCTGTCCTTGGCAGTCGCAAGCTCGATCAAAGATGTACAGATGCGTTCCATTGTTCTACTTTATTGCGCCTCTTTAGTTTTGCCCCATGCGAGTTCAGCATCAAAGGCAATGCTCTGTAATATCAACATGAAAAAGCCTCTACTCCCAGCGCAGGCGGCAAAAGAATGAGGTGTAGGAAACGGCCTCTGCAAAGCTGATACAGGGAGCAGGCATGAAAAAGCAAGCACACAGGCATCTGTAGCAAGGGCAGCAGAATAACGCCTCAGAACGTTCCTTCACTAAAAAATAATGAGTGGAACATTCAGCCAAAATCGCTGTTCTCTTGTCGCCAGCCTCATTTTACTCTCTGGTTGCATGCAGCTGCATTAGTCAGAGATAAAAATGAAAAACGCCGCCCATTGTCCAAATTGGGCACCAAAACAGATCGCATACAAATGGCGTTCCAAGAGCTGCTCACACATGCGAAGGCGCAAGGTGAGGCACACTTCAAAGGCAGCCATTTGGCCAAGCTGGCAAGAGACAGGTAGCTGTGACAGTTGAGAGCACAGCACACATCACGCATTGGGGAGTATAAAATGGTTATAGAAGAAAGAGGCAAATAAACAATGAGGGCCATGTTGCTCGTGAGAACATGTCTGGGCGTGAAAGGATACTTGGAATGGTGGCAGGTTTAGCATTGTTGTAGATAAGGGCAGTCTCACCATTCCCTGTCACAAAGTCAACGTGCGGTGTTCAGTACAGCCAGTATGAAAGCTGGTTGGTTCGATTAAGGCATGCAATCAAGCGGCGTAGGGATGGCTGCGATGGCTCCCAAAGTCAATGCAGGCAGTAATTTCATGCTTCCAAGCGTGCATGCCATCAGACTAAAAGGCAACAGTGGCTGTGCTGTGCTTTTCACCATCTTGCACTGCATCATAGACGGGGTTGGAGTTTCACGTTTCGCAGTCATTGGGTAGAGCTTTGTAAGGCAATCAACAGTGGGGCTGTCCAGATTTCTATACGCGGCATGTCTCAACAAGAACCATTTCCTAACTCGTCAGGCGGCGCACCCCAAACACAGTGCTGCAAATGCTATACAAACTGCCTGAAATACTGCCAAGATTCAGTGTTGCCTTGTGCAAAAAGCACGGCTATTGAGCACTAACTGAGTATTGGCTAAGCGGCGCTTGACGACAAAAAACATGCTAGTGCCATGCTCGCCGCATGTATTGTTGGTGTGCGGGTATCGTTTATGCTGCCTTTGTGCTCCAGATAACGATTGGGAATGTTAGGTTTGTCACTGACAATGTCGAGTAGCCTGCTGCTATGAAAGGGCGCCATCTGGTCGGCAACTCCCGTATTGCGCCGTGGGTTGCCGCGCAGCGTTGCGATTCAGACATGCCGATTATTGCTGTTTTTGAGTAGACGCCACTCACAACTTCTGCCTTGAGCCCCGTGTGTACGAAGCTGTTATCAAAGGCGGCGCAGTTGAGCGCAGGCAGTTCCATATCGGATGACGACGTTGTTCCTTATTGTTTTGGTAGGAATGTCGCCCATTTTTTGGAGCAAAAGCAGATAGTAGCGCCACCACCAAGATGACCAGCATGTATAAATGTAGCACAGGGTAGAGCTTGCTGCTGCTCAAGAACGACAGTGGCATTCGCTACAGCTTAATGCGGGTGTGCTGACACGATCTCATTGTGCGTGTGTATATATGAAATGAGGCTGAATCGTGTGAACTGCCTTGCCGTTTTTTATTATATGATTGTGCTGACATTCACGCATTAGGCGTGGCAGCCATCTTGCAGCTTCTGGAGCATAGCCATTAAATCTGCTGATATCACAGCAGGCAATGGTTCCACTTGGGCATGAAGCAGCGATGTGCTGCTCTCTAAGCCTGCTGGCTCAAAGGAGCTCAGATGTGTTGAAAATGGAAAAGTGGCGCAAGGCCAAAAATGGTTGCAGACTCTTCTGTGCCGTTGTGTCCCTTTGCTTCCTCTTCGCCCAAGCATGGCTTTGCACAGATTCAGCTATCAGTCCTCCGCCAACCAGCCGCTACCCCTGTTTCCCTCTTCCAAGCGGTATTTGTAGGTTTAAAAGACCTCTACTCATGTTGCACTCTCCAACCTTTCCTTATAGCAAACTGTGGACACTTCAGCCAACACTACCTCGCACTTATTCTGTCAACCTGCTCTTTCTGGAATGGCTATCATCACACGTTTTGTTGGGATTCTTTGGCTCGACTACCTCAGCCAGCTTCATGCTGCACTCCGTGATATCGGGTACACCAAGCTCTTCGTTACATCTGCCAGCGTGCTTCTTGTGTACAGAGTCGCTTATGCGCTGTACTTTTCGCCACTGCGAAACGTCCCTGGACCATTTCTTGCTCGATTGACAAAGAGGCGCGCCGATGTGCTTGGCAGCATTGGCAAGCAGGCTCTGAAGGCCCGCGAGGAGAGCGAGCTCTATGGCGATGTCTACATTTACCAGCCCAATGCTGTCTCCATCTCCAGCATCTCTGACATTCGCACGATTTTCGGTTCACACTCATTTCGAAAGGGCGACTTCTACAAGGGCATCGATTCCCTGGGATTCCAGAATCTTGTGAGTGCGCGAGACCCCCAGCTGGCCACCTTGAAACGACGCCAGATGGGGCCGTACTTTAACCAGACTTACCTGGGCAAGATGGAGGGGACAATTACGCGGCTTGGGATTCTAGCAATCAAAGAAAAGTGGGACAGGCTAATCGACGCAAGCACCAGCGGGGCGACCGAAGTCAACTACCAGAAGGACATCCAGTATGCCACATTCGACACCATCGGCGCTCTTGTGCTGGGCAGGGACTTTGGCGCGCTGAAAAACGACGACCCGACCATCACAAAGTGGCTCTCATCGATATTCACGTATGTCGGGGTCAAGACATTTTTCCCGCTTCTCGACGTCTTTCCATTTTCGCTTCTCCTTCTACCTCTGCAGCGGCCGTACGACGACTATGTTGCGTATGGCAATGCACGTCTGGATGAGCGCAAGAAGTTCTTGGAGGATCTCAGCAAGAGCGGGACACCAGGTGCGAAGCCTGTTGACTTGCTCCAAGCCTACATCGACGCCGAGGATCCCGAGTCGAAAATCAGAATGACGCATGAGGAAATTATGCCAGAGGCTCTTACAACGCTTTTTGTCGGGAGCGACACCACCGCAAACACCCTGATACTGACAACCCACCTCCTGATGCTGCACCCCGAGTACTACAAGCGGGCTGTTAGCGAAGTGCGCTCGGCGTTTGCCGCAGACCACCTTATCTCGTTCCACGAAGCCAAGTCCCAGCTGCCGTTCATCGAAGCATGCATTTACGAGTCGCTGCGCTTCTTCCCTGCCACTGGTGGACAGTGGCCGCGCATTGCTCCAAAGGGCGGTGTCACGCTCAGCGGGCACTTCATTCCCGAGGGGACCGAGATCTATGCCAACCTCTCTGGGTGCAACCTGAACAATAATTCCTGGCACGAACCCCATCGCTTCGACCCAATCCGTTTCCTGGACAACGAGGAGGCGAAGAGAAACGTCCTCACATTTGGCTCTGGCGTGCGAATCTGTCCAGGGAGGCACTTGGCGTGGATCGAAATGATGACAATCCTTGCAAACATACTCAAGGACTATGACCTTCAACTGCCCGACGACTACACTCGTCGTGGGCCAAGCATTCTCGACGAGAGAGGGTATCCACAGATGATCGAAACCGAACACTTCTTTACCTCGAGTCCCAAGTACCCTTTGAGGGACTGCCGTCTACACATTTCCAAGCACAAATAGCATTTTTCTAGCACAAACAGTATTCTCGTTTTCCAGTACTAGTGCTGTACACGAGTCTCTACTCTCCGCGTACGACATGCCCTACATAAAAGTTTGCCTAGCCAACACCTTTGTTTCTTGTCTTTGCTCTAGTCACAGCCCAAGTCTCTGCTTTATTCTTCGTTCTAGTCTTTAGCAAAATATACCCTGTGACTCACCACTCGCTTCCTAGCGTGCAGCAGCTAGTACATGTGTTAACGAGTTGGCATGGCATCAGTAAACCAGCATATGTTGTGGATATAGTGGAGAATGGGAGCGATGGTTCTGCTTGGCAGAGAAGACACTACACTAACAGCTGGAAGCAAAGAGCTACTCCTTCTCCGGCGTGTACGTGGGTTTTATGCCAAAGTATGCAATGGCTGAGCCGTAGCGGATGGCTTCGTATCCTTGGCCATGGCAGTAGAATCCGGCATTGCGAATAGTCTTGACAAACTCGTGCTGGTGTGGAAAGGCTCTGCCGCTTCTCGCCATCTTCAGAAAAGCGGCATGGTTGCTTGTCAGCGCCCTAATAACGTAGGGAAGAGCATGGTCCCAGTACCAATCTATAACAGTGCGCAAAACGGGCAACTCGACAACGCCGTACTCCATGCACGCAAACCGGCCACCCGGCTTCAGCACACGGTACGCCTCTGCAAGAGCCTTGTCCTTGTTTTCCAGGTTGTGCATTCCCAAGGAGATAGTGTATGCGTCGAACGAGTTGTCCGGAATGTCGGCCAGGTTCTCGGCATCGCCTTGCGCAAATGTGACACGGCCATCGCGCATCCACTGAGTGTCTGCCAAGCGGCGCTTGCCCACAGAGAGCATGCCGGGGTTAAAGTCTACCACGTGGACAGTTGACGTGCGGTCGCCGTTCACCTCGTCCTGGTATTTCAGGTAGCGTCTGGTGACCTCGCATGTGCCTCCGGCAACGTCGAGCATCCTTTCGCCAGGAGAGGGTGCCATTTTCTTGACGAAGATGTTCTTAAACACCGGATCGCGTCCTAGCGAAATAAAGTAGCACACTCGCGAATACTCTTCAGCGACGTTCCAGTACACGTCGCTCATTGCCTGTGCCTTTGACTCTGCAGGCAACTCCGTACCCGGTGACGCCGGCTGGTGCTGTCTTTGTGCTGTGGCCACTGACAGTCCACGGGCGGTGGCTGCCGGCAGCGCCGCAAAGATAGGAGCCGCTTTCTTCATTGACAAACGCGTGGTTTGCGTAAACATGGTATCAGTCAGAGCAATTGGAGTGTTTGGGGATTTGGTGCGTGAAGGGAGGGCAGAAGCAAGGTAAAGCTCATTGGACAAAACGCTCACCTCCCTTTGTCCAGCATTTGTACTATTTAACCAGGCAAAAGAGCGCTGCGTCAGTGCTAATTTTGCCTGTGTGGACAGCAGGGAAAGGCCCCTACAAACATAAACACACCTATTGTAGCAGTCCCTCAGACATGCAATCTCGCTACCCCTGAATTGGAAACCCAAGACAACACCATGCGCAAAAGAAAGGCATCCAATTGTCCTCGTCCGCAGCGCCGCCTTGCATGGCACAGTGTGGCAGCATGTTTGGTGGGATAGCATTTTTTATCTAATGAGGCTTTGGGAGGAGAGAGGTGGCAGCTCCCCAGCACGCTCAGCCAGGGTGTGAGAAGATTTACCAAGTCTTGCTGTCTTTCGTGCCTTTGCGTGCTGAGTGGCTTTTCTTGTTGTCTGTACAGCAACAAAACAGTTGCCATTATCTCTTTGTTCCCTTATGCATACAGAACAGCTTTGTCAACTACTGCTCTTGCTTAAGAATATTAGACAGCGGCAATTGTTGACATAAATTCTTGGCGCTGCCCTTATCCAGAACTACTGCCTCTCATCAGCCGAGTGTCACGTCAAGTGGCTTGTAAAAGTGCGCCGCAGCCACATTGTGAATGTGCACGATGGTGCTTGCTCTGTGGCCACACGTGGAGTGGGAGCCACAGTGCATATGTGACTATATTAAACCCAATCACACAGTGAACTCTGCTCTCCACCTTCCTTTCATCCATCGCCAGCTACCATTTTCTCTTCCGCATACACTTTGCAGCTGCCTTGCTTCTCATCTACCACTCTACAATGGAGCAGTTTATCAGCACCGTCAAGTCGCAGGTTATCCCGCTGTCAACTATTGATATGCTATCAGGGATGCTCAATACTCCCTATGTGATCTTTTACCAAAACACCGACGCAGTGGACGATTTCATGCCCTCCGAGCAGCTCAAAACTGCGTTCTACCTTGCGCTGCAGGAATTCCCGATACTCTCAGGACATCTGAAACAAACTGGAGATGGACATTTCAGCATAGTGGTCGACAAAGACAACCTCAACATGCCTGAGTATCTGGAATCTACCAGCGACACCCACTACAAGGACATAAAATCCGCAGGGTTCGACAAGAGAGCGTGGCCAGGTGGTGTAGTGACGACTGGATCGATAATGGCTCCTGATGCAAATGGCATTATCAAAATCGCCAACATTCACATCGTTCGGCTCAAGGGCAACAGCGGTCTCATCATGTTTCTCAGCATCATTCACTGTGTTGTGGATGGATTCGCGTACTTTGCTTTTCTCAATCACTGGGCTGCGGTATGCAAGGCGATGCGCAGCGGAGATGCTGAAGTATCAAAACCTGTGGTTGAATTCAATTTTGACCGGTCCATCGTCGAACAGAGCCTTCCGACAAAACGCAAGCAGCTGGATGCGACTATGAGCAGCGTGTTTGCGCAACCTAGCCTCCTTTCCAGATGGCTTGCATGGATATCTCCTGAGACACGTGGGAGTATGCTGGGGTTCTTTACTTCGCTAAAAAGGTCTGAAACGCACGTATTCCACATAGCCGATAGCACGTTGGAGACACTGCGCTCGTCTGTTCGCGAGTTTGTGCCTGAAGGAGTGCACTTGTCTGACAACGACCTGCTGGTGGCGCTGCTCAGCAAGACGTATGCCCAGGCGCAGCGTAGTGCGAAGGAGAGGGGTGGCAATGTTTTCGCACGAGCACTTGGCTCAGTAGGCAGTGCTGTCTTGGGTCGGTTGTTTGGGGCGGAGGAGCATCAGGCAGCTGGCATGGCATGCGACATTCGGCCCCGCATAGGTATTGCCGATAAAAACTACATAGGGTGCCCACAAATAATGCCGCTCATTAGTAACTCACTCGACGACTTGCTAACGCCTACCACCGCAGAGTCTCTGGTCGATATTGCGTCCAATGTCAGGAAGTGTGTTCGCAGCTTGGATGCGCCATATGTTGGAACGCTGATTGACAAGATAGAAGCCATGCCATCATCCTTCGTACAGCCAACGATCTATCTAGCAGAGCGCCCCAATTCTCTTCTTGTCTCCAACCAGACACGATTCAGGATGTTTGAAACGGACTTTGGTGACGGCTGCCAGGAGTGGGTGGCTTTTATCAAAGAGACACCAGGATTTGTCATTCTCATGCCCTGCCCACCCCCTATGAAAGGAGTCAACGTCTCTATGTGTGTCGAGACCTCTGTCCTCAGAGAACTACTTGTGAATGAGTTCTGGATGGGCACTGCCTCCCAGATAAACTAGTGCAAAAGTCCTGGATTCATTTCGCAACTTTTGTTGTCA
>MU604105.1:14463-26032 GCA_025201845.1 Martensiomyces pterosporus | reverse complement strand
GGGCTCGGTCTGCTGCCAGCCACCCAGCTGACTTGCTAGTAAATATCTGCTTATTCTCGTACATACTCCTATGCTATTCTTCAATACACCCAAATTCAACATCAAAACGAAGCGAGCAAAAAGCATCTGTCAGTGAGATGCGCCTTCGTTCCTTCGGCTGGCTAGCTCGATCCACGCAGGGTTGTTCTTGTCCCACTCGATATGGCTCCTCTCCTCCTCCCAACCACCCACACGCACAGTAGGCTCGGCAGCAGCCAGGTGATGTGGGGGCGGGACGATGCCAGACATATTGAGCGAATCGTCGGTGTAGGCGTTTTTATAAGCCGCCAGTGTGAAATTCTCTGGCGATATAGTGCAGACATTCAGCGGTATTGTCAGCGAGTATGTCGCTGTTGATCTGGTAACCTTGTCTAGCAGCGAGCTTTTATCGGCAATATCGCAGTCGATACGTAATTCATAGCCACGTGTAAGCAGTTTGCTGTCGAACGGGCATAGCTCAACAGGGAGGCGTATGTATCCAGTGGTTGAGAAGATCGGCGCAGAGTTGGAATGCCTATCTTGCTTTTGCCCGTTGGGTGAGAAGCGCGCTGAATAAACGTCATAGCGGCGAGTCTGTGTTCTCTCGATACCCTTAATAACGCCTCTCAGCTCGAGGTGCTCAATAATGTGGATGGTCATATACCTGACAGTGTGCGAAGTGGCTAGTGTTTTCACAGACCCATGGTTTGCTTGCCGGTCCGCACTGCCGTCATGCTGATCCTCGTTCAAGGAGCTCGTCGGATTGTTCACCGCAAGTGCATCAAACTTGTACAGCACACGGTCACCGGCGACGGCAGGCAATTTGGATAGTCCGCCTGAAATATGCACGCCTATATGGCTGGTTGGCCCATTGGGGCTGCCAGGAACAACATGGTCGATGCGGAGCACGTCACGAGGCTCTGCTGGGTAAGCAGCCGGCTCAATACGGATCTCCTCTTCGGGCGTCGACATGCTGCGTGTTGTCAGCTTTCCTGGTCGTTCGAAGGACGCTTGAATAAAGTACCGCACGCCACACACCTTGTCTCGTAGAATGGTGGATGGGTAGTTTACATGCGGGATCTGGATGGAAAACGGCACTCTCAGTGTTCCTGGGGGCAGCGTTTCCCATTGCCTGCTCGACGGATTTGGCTGCTGGTCATCGTCCACGTCCTTGCCCCACAGGGACACTCGTTTTTCAAATAGCGTATAGTCTGTCTTGGTATACAGGTTGATTGGCGAGTGCGGCGCGCTTTCAAGCAGGTACACCCGCTCTTGGCCCTTAAACAGCAAGCTGATCCTCAGTGCCTTCGTCGGTTTGGTCACAGTCACTACAACTGAGCCGACAATAGTATCGTTGGGGTGCTGTGTCATGTTGCGCACGCCATTAGGGATGTCTAGCCTGAACTCGACCAGACGGTCGGTTGTTGGCGGCTTGTCGTCAGCTGGAGGTTTTGGCGGAGGCCGGCTCTGAGGCTGTGGGTTGGGGCGAGCTGCTGCTGTGCCACTGCTGCTCGCTTGGCCGTCTCTGTTGTAGTTCATATTTGTGGGTGCGTCTGGTGCTTGTAGCGCATGGAAGCCCTGCTGCTGCTCATCCAGGTACATGGACAAGGCCTGTAGCCGCTCATTGGCAGTAGAGCTTCGGGTGCTGGTTTGCGCCAGCTGTTGGTAGGACTGTCGACGAGCGTCATGGCGCCTCGGCGGGACAGGTGGTGGTGGTACCGCCCTGCTTGCATCGTGTGTGACTGCTGGGCCCTGCTGAGCACCAGCGCTGCCTGTTGTCGAGTCTGCCTCTCGAGAAGAGGACGACCTACGCCGAAGGAATTTGGGTCTGCCGTCTTCGAATATGCTCACCATTTCAAAAAAACAAAAAAAGCAAGGAAAAAGTAGAATAGAGTGCAGCAGAAAAAGCAAGCGCTGAAGCGTCTGCTCAGGTGAGCTGCAGCTTCATGCGGCATCAGTCGCTGCTCGCAGCAAAACAGCCAGTGGGATCTGAAACCCCGCAGCGGGTTTAATCGGGTCTGCTGCACTGGACTGAAAGCGCCAAGCGGAAGGGAGCCAAGGTCTTGGCATACAGGGACGCTTCTAGCCTATCACTTGCAGTTACCTGGTCTAATAATAGGGGCTCAGCAAGACAAATACAAGCCCTGCCTAGACCATCATCACCACATGCACTGCTTTTGTCGAGCTGCTTTGGCAGAAATATATGAGCAAACAGCACATCAAAAATTGGAACGGTGAAATGGAAGCATTGGAAGACGAGAGCAACACTTCAAGCCAGTGAAGTGCTGCATCGCAAAGAGAGCAGAATGCTATGAAAGCAAGCATGCTGAGATGTGTTTGGCCAAAGAGATTCGGCAAAAGCAGCTTGAACTGACGCAAGACGACCACAGAACACCTCCACTTAGTAAGCGGGCTTGGCAGCATACGAAGCAGGGGCAGGGCGAGCAACATAGCCAGAGTGTTCATGCTCGGGAGCACCGCCTCTGTAGCCGGCATTGTAGTTCTCGTGCTCGTGCTCGTGCTCACGCTCAGGAGCACCGCCCTTGTAACCAGAATTCTCGTGCTCATGCTCAGGAGCACCACCCTTGTAACCAGAATTCTCGTGCCCGTGCTCAGGCGCAGCGCGATATTCGGGGTGCTCCGGGCCATGCTCAGAGCCGTGGTTGTTCTCACGGTGGTTGTCGTTGTCGGGCTTGTTGTCGGGCTTGTTGTCGGGCTTGTTCTCGTGCCCATGCTCGTCGCCACGGTGTGCGCAGTTGACATAGATGTCCTCAGGCTTGAGGCCGATGTCCTTGACCTTGCCACATGTATGCTTGTCGCCATCCAGTGGTCTTTCCTCGGTGTACTTGGCCGAGCAGCCCGATTTGTTGATGTCGATGTTGACGAGGCCGAGGATGCTGAGGTCGAGGCAGAGTCCGAGGTCCAGATCCAGCAGACCACGACGGGAGACCGGGGCTCCAAACGCGCTACTAGCGGCGGTGGCAAGAAGGGCGGCAACGCAGTAAGCTAGCTTCATGACTTTCAAGCTGTATTCGTGATTGCGAGTTTGCGGATTTGGGTAGTGGGGAGGTTGCAGGGAAGGGATGTGTGCTTGTTTTCGTGAGGTAATCGCAAGAAAGGCTCTGTAACAAGAAGACTAGGGATTCCTGGCCAACCGGTGAGATTTGCGTGCTTATATACCACCTGGCGGCTACCACAGCAGCTACATAGCACAATACAGCAATTACCTGAATGCAAGGACTCGAATCTACAATAGCAGCACCAAGAAAAGAGCCGTGCCAGTACGAATTTCCATGTGCCACTGCCGCTTTGTTTTGGGCATTCTGTTGAAGTGGAACAAGCGGGTTTCTTCAGTCCCCAGCCGCGAAGAATGGCTGGCCGGCACCACGCGGCTGCTCAGAAAGGGCGCGAGGGAGGGAGGCTTGGATGTAGCCCGGGCCACCACTTCACAGCACCTGTATGCATTCACCGTACTGTGAGAGACCGCAATTTCAAAGAACAATGCCAGAATATTGTTCTACAGCGTCATCCACTACCAGCTCCATCCTTATTCACTCAGAAATATGATCAGCGTCGCAGCCTGCAGCTACAGCAACAACAAAAAACGGTGAGACGAGCAGAACTCGCTTTTGACACTTTCATATGAAATCTGGCTGTGGCTTCTTTCTACACAGCGTGCTTGCACATATTCGATGTGAGCATGAAGGTCCTACGCCACATTGAAAGTTTACGCCTCCGCCGAGAGCGAGCGTATGGAAAATCTTTCAAACCAAAAAAAGCAATCGTGTGCGGGCGCTGGTGGCGCAGGCAATTCTGGCCAAGCCCGCGTGCGTGCAACCGTGCTTTGTTTACCTTTCCGCACTGCACCTACAGGCATTTGCAACTGGTCAAGAGTGCGTTTGTTCAACGGGCAGCGCGACTTGGTCCTCACTCGTTGCATTGTAAATGTACTGTAATTGAGGAACAGAATAATAAAAACACGGCCGCCGAAAAACAGCAGGGTGGTAAATAGCCAGCGACTAGATAGACGAGGAGGCAGAGGAAGTGCTGGTGGGCACTACAAGCAAAACATGGACACGATACTTCTTGTAAAGTTTACGGAGAAATGAGTTGAGTTCGTTTCTGTCGCCGATGTTCTCAGGGTGCGGGATCTTGGAGTCCAGGTTCCAGAACCCAGGCTCGTAGGTTTTGGTGTCATACTCGTGGGATTCCATGTCTGCCGCAGACCTCGCCGTCCTGGGCTGGCCAACGTACGTGTCAGGAACGACAGGGACAGTAAGTGGCTCGCCAAAATGCTTGATGGCGAACCAGTGGCCGCGGCGGAAGAACCACTCGGGCTGGATATGTACAATTAGACCCGTGCATCTGCCCAGGTCCGCTTCCTCGATGTCGGTCCTGTTGTCGTGCCACAAGAGATCGTATCCGTGCTCCTGGAGCGCCGCTATCATTACATTGACGTCGTAGTCGCCAAACCCAAGGAAGTTCTTGTGCGAGTTGAACTTCAGCCATCCGCTTTCCTCTGGATGGATTTCGTGCAAGTACTTTGCAATACGGTCGAGATCAGCCTGTGTGTAGACCTCGCTCTGGAGCTACACACGCTTGGTGTTGGGTGGAGCGGCAGAATAAAAGGAAAGAGGCTGGTTTAGGGCCGCTGTACATTCGCTTACAGGCTGCTGAAGGCATAACGCGCGCTGTTGGACGGGGTGTATAAATCGCCGTAGATGTCAGCTGCCACCATTTCGCATTTTCTGCCTTCTATGCTGCTTACCACATTATTTAGCGAATGCTACAAGGGTGGCGGACAGACAGGTAAGGAGTGGTGTGTTTTTTTCTTCAGTTGGCGTGATGGTCTTTGCATAGGAGCACCAGGAGCGCTGGCTGTGACAACGTACCTTGGCGCACAGCCAAAAGCTCTGCTTTTCGTGGTAGATTGGAGAGTCCCGAAGCTTCATCTGTTTCTGTGGTTTGAATATCGACGAACACAAGTCGATTACGCTCTGTCTATGTAAAATGGCCGGTGAAGAAACCGCAGGCGCCGTTACAGCAGTGTGGTTAATCTGGCACAGCTATACGTAATAATCAACAAGAAATGTAGGTATGAAGGCTTGCTATCTGCGAAGCAGCAAAGGGAGAGAAGAAATGGGGAGCAGGACAGTGCTATTGCGTGTTTCTGGGGAAGAAGGCCGCTCGATACCTCTCTCATATTGCCTGTCCCACGCAGCCTTGCTTATCTCGTGAGGCACCAGTGTCCTCCGTGCAAGCAGGCGCACAGCTGCTGCTACCACCCTGTGTGCATGCGGATGCGGATGCGCATGTGTCATTAGTCCCAAGTCATCTTCCTATTCAAGAAGGCTGTGCGAGGGCAAATATCCCCCGCACAAGAAAAATAATTCTCCGCTTAGGGCGACGCTTACCCGATCATGCTTGCAAGGGATGTCAGCGATGCAGAGTAGCAAATAAGTAATATTAGCGCAGAGGCAGCGAGAATCCCAGCGGTAATCATGTGCTGCCTTCTCCGCCGTTCTACCACTACGCTCCTCCCAAAACTGTATCCAATATCAACGGTGGTGGTGACGGTGCGCAAAGGCAGCGGCTCCGACTTTCCGCGTCCCCGGTCTAGACAGATAACGACTAAAGAGTGGTGTGCTGTGGCGTCGAGTCCGTTTGCTGCGTATCCGATTCTTTTTTCTGTGCGCGATAATACGATACAAATGGTGGACACCTAATGGCAGCCAGGGGAAAGCAAGAAAAAAGCGTTTGCGTGCTAGCATTGCATGTCTGTATTTTATGTAGAAAACACCAATGCCAGTTCGCGTGCGTGTATGGGGCCACGTCTTGTCTCCTGGCGTCTGCATTTATTTGCATTTTGTCGCTGGTACTAGTTTTCCCGTCATGCGCAGTGATGCGTTTGCTGATAATGGCAAAGTGCTGGCATTTGACACAAAGGACTGGTGGGAAAATCCATGAATCTGCTTGGTGTCACAAACAATTTAAAAGCTAGTCGGTGGCTTGAGGTAGTTTTCAGACTCACACGCACGATACTCGTTAACAAGATCCAGCACAGTCTCGCGTGCGTCGTCAAACTCCTCCAGGCTGTCAGCAAACATGGGCTCGCGTCGGTAGAGATCCAAAAAGGCATTGCGCTTGCGCAGACGATCGTACTGCAGGATTGTGCGGTTAAACAGGCTAGCAATGCTGGTGTGGTTTGCCATCATCAGCCCACTGACGCGGTGCTGCGAGTGCGTATATGGCGATTTCTTAGTGAGGGCAACCTGGATGCTGGCAGGGCCCCAGGGGATGAACTGAGCGATGCGGCGCTCGCGGATGCGCAGCAGTGACTTGTGCACCTCGGTGGGCTCGACGTCTCCCTGGATAATATTGAGGATCGAGATGTAGCAGCTGCTCTTCGAGGATGCCGTCGAAACCATCTTGTTTTTCGACTGCAGCAAGCGGCGCATGACATCGAGGACCGTGGTTTTGCGCACGGCCTTTGCCTTTTCGGCGCTGTTGCTTGTGAACGGCGTGTATGCTGTCGAGATAAAATGGCATTTGGGGATGGGAATCAGTGGAGCGATCATGCTCGCCAGGTCATTGTTCATGTAGCTCGGGTACCGCAGGGTCGTTGTGCTTGCACTCAGAACGGTGGATACAAGCTGGTTAGTGTGTGAGATATCTGGGTTTTGCACATGCAGTCTGTCGGCAACGATCCGCGATAGCGCAGCGTTGTCGAGAACCATCACGCAGTCTGCATTCTTTGTTAAACGCTTCAGCGCCAGCAAGCTATTGTAGGGCTGAACGACAACGTCTGACGAGTCCTCGTTGTTGGGAAAGACAGAGTATGTCTGCAAGAGCTTCTTTGGATAGCGATCGCTGAGGCGTTCAAGCAAGAAGCTTCCCAGGCCGCTGCCAGTGCCACCAGCGATCGAGTGCAGCAGGTTGAATCCCTCCAGCGAGTCGCTGTTGTCTGCCTCGCGGTCGAGCATCTCCAGTATATCCTCGCAGATTCTTTCGCCCTGGCTATAGCCGCTGGCCCAATTGTTACCCGCGCCGCTGCCATCCTTGCTCACAAACACGTTTTCGGGGTTGTAGAGGTTGCCATACGGCGAATCCATGATATTGTTGATTACTCGCGGCTCAAGGTCAACCAGGATAGACCGCGGGATATAGTGGTCGTCGTCGGCCTGGTAGAAAAACACGTCCTTTCTGTCGCTTCCGCTTGTTGCAAAGTCCTCCAGTATTCCGTCAGAGCTGATTCCATGCTCCAGGCACAGCTGCTTCCAGAACTCGGCGCCAATTTGATTGCCGCACTGGCCGGTTTGAATGGTGATGATTTCGCGCGGCATACTATATGATATGGCAAAGCCAGACGAGGGCTGTATATTTATGACGATAGAAGCTCGAGCTGAAAGAGAGAGGAGCTATGTGTGTTTACCAAACAAGCATGGCCTGAAAAGAAAAAGTAAACAGCAGGAAATCGCCATTGGCGCCAGGCCCAAGGGGTCAGCACTTTGGGCCGCTAGACACGTCCCTTGAGGTTGCGGGCTGGTACCCCCTTACCCCAATGTATTTTTAGTGACGTCTGTAGCACCACAGCAGCATGAACAGCGGGACGCACGCTGCTGCTACTTCCACGTCCGCATACACGGTCCTCGACTCGTGTCTGCAGCTTCCATATGAAATCTAGGAGTTTGTTCCTCCTCTCTCTTTCTCATCTGCAGCGCCCTTCGCTACCTCCATTTGCCCCGACGTTTTGCACTGAAAAGCTCATTTGAGCCCCTTTTGCTCCTCTGGCACCAACAAGCATCTCTGAGCGAATATTCTTCGAAAGATGGCGCACAACGATTGTCTGCAAGATGTGCCCGACATTTTTGAGAATGCTATCGGCGAATCTCTCAACGCGCGTTCTGAGGGACTAGGTACGTTTCAAGCCCTATAACGCTTTGCACAGCCTTGCCTCCTGCCCCAAAGCGACGAGGCTACGCGTAGAGTAGCCTGGGACTGTGTGATGCAACCAGCACTCGGCTTACATTCGTTTTATTGAATCTGCTGCCAAAAACGGCATGTAGGCTTGATACGTGAGCTGGGCCCACCGGACCTGTGCCACATTGTCAAGGTCCACAGCTCCAACCGAAGCGAACCCGACATCGGCTCTTACCACCACGTACTCGGTGTCGACACGTCATCGTCGGCTTCTCTGGCGGCGTATATAAACTCGCTTCAGTACTCGCTCAACGAGACCCCCGGATGGTTTGGCTCAAACAATAGCTGGAAAATCGCGTCTGGCACATACTGCAGCTACAACGTGTTCTCCAACGTCGATCTGCGTGTCCAAGTGAAGATTCCGGGCGGCGTTGATGCCTATATCGTGACCGCACAGGGCGAGCGTAAAGAGGCTAGTGAGCAGATGTGGAAGGAGTGCAACGTCAGTGCCCTGCTACGCGCTATCCTCTACTCCGACCCAACGACATACACTGTGACGGGGCTCAGGCGGCTGACTCCAGTGGCGAACTCGCGCGAGGAGACTAGGTTTGTCGAGGCCATCGTCGAGCAGTTTTGGAGCGGCTGGGCTCTTGGCTCTAACGCCGAAACGCAGGTCGCATCAAATGCACGCAACTTCCTTGTTGACGGCCTTATGTGCTATTTTGCACAGGCCAATCGGTTTGATGACTGTGCGGCAGAGATTCTTGCTCCACTGGCGTACTCGCCGTTGGGTGGTCAACGCAACTCGATAGGATCGGCAACTGATTTTAAGGGCGTCGACCCCGAAGTCGCCTCCCTCCTGGCCGATGCCTACATAGAGTGTGATGAAGAAGTCCAGGCCGTTCGCGTGATGCACCAGGCGCTCAAGGTCAAGCCCTCATGCTACCCACTTCTCTATTCCCAGGCCGAGTTTCTTCGGCGCAAGAAGCAGCTCGATTCGGCGCTCACCATTGTGCGCATGGCTGTCAAGTACGCACCCAGCGAGTTCCAGGCATGGGCAAAGCTTACAGAGATTTATATCGAGAAGAAGGATTTCCATCGCGCCCTTCTTACGCTGAACACCTGCCCAATGTACACGTTTGTGGATCGCGATTACCCTCGTGTGCCCACCCCGCGCCGAATCAACTTCCCTGTCAAATCCGACATCCTTGTTGACTACAATCTGGGTGAAACCATATCAAACGATCCACATAGCCGTGGACCCATGCCCTCGAATAGCCGTGCTAGCCTTGAGGCCGAGTCCCCTGGCCTTATCGAGGAGATGGCGCTGAACGAAAATAGCATTTTGCTCAAACTCTCTGCACCGACTCTGAAGGGCACGTTTGCTCGCGCATATGAGTACCTGACGGATATGGTCAGTGTCGTGGGCTGGGATGATCTTCTGCAGCTTCGTAGCCAAGCCTTTGTCATGGAAGACGAGTATAGGAACTCGGCTCATCCCAACCCGGCTGTCGACGACGAGGAAGACGACGATGACCGTTTGCCGTTGGCCACTCTGCGCGATCGTGAGATCGATGAGAACACGCCCCTTGCAGCTATTCATGACCAGCAATCTGAAGCGAATGCTGGGGATGCTGAAGATGGTGCACCAGAGATAGCTGATGAAAACACGGCCGGAAAAGCAGAGCCCGAGGAAGCAACGCCCGCCTCTGAAAATGCTGAAGCCAGCACTCAGCCGGAGGCCCCTGCCCAAGACAAAGACGGCGATGCCGGTGCCACTGCCATTGAACCCAAGGAAACTGAGCCGAAGGCAGAGGAGCCTAATAGCCTCAATGCTGAGGCAGATGAGGATGAAGATGAGCCCAAGGAATCCGAGTCCCAGGCGCAAGCTGAAGCCTCCAAGGGCAAGAAGAAGAACAAGAAGAGAAAGAACAAGAAGAAGTCGAAGGAGAACCTGAAGGAGCAGGAAGACGAGCAGACGCCAGCCGAGGCTACCAAGGACGATGAGCCCTCAGCCGAGACAGCAGCTGGTGCTTCTCCTGCTGAGGAGGCTGCACACGAAAATGAGACTACCAACGGCGACGCCAGCACTGGAATCAATGCTTTGGCCGACCAGCTGGACGAGGTCGCACTCTCTGATAACACAGCCGAGCAAGCAGAGCCAACAAACACGGCAGAGGAAGACCCAGAAAGCAAGCCCAATGATATCCCTGGCGAGGCGGGAACAGACAGCAACTCCGACCCCGCACAAGCGGTCGATAACGAGGCAGTGTCTACACCTCAGGCTGCTGTATTCAGTGGCAACGACCAGGCCGAATCAGCTGAAACGACCGACCACCAGCATCAAAACCAGCAGCCAGAAACAGAAAACGAGGATGCTGATGATGGAGCGGCGAATATTCGCAAGAGGCTGTGCGAGCGCTGGCTAGACAACCTCATCATGATTCTGTTTGACGACCTTCGTGCATACACGGCTTGGAGGTCCGAGATGCATAACCTCCGTGCAACTGGACAGCAAGTGACATTCCGCCACACCCAGGCCGAGTGGGAGGCCCTTGGCGACCTGGCGCTGCGCCTTCACCACCCCTCCGAGGCCAAGGAGGCATACGAGTACGCACTTAATATCCGCTTCTCTGCCAAGGCCTGGCAGCGTCTACTTGAACTGTACTCGGGCTCTTTCTCTGAGATGCAAAAGGAGGAGTACCTTCGCAGCGAGGAGCTGCCTGAGCCCATCTCGCTAACCAGCAGCGACTCCTTGATGGCTGCGCTGGATGCTGTCGTATGGCTTACCGTGTATCATGACAGGTGGTACAACGGCATGTCTTACCCGAACCCTGTCTGCGAGCAAGTGATCAAGCTGGTCAGGATTCATGGTCTGAGCAAGGTCCGCAACTCGGTTGTGAGCATGAACCTCAAGCCGCCTGTTTTCAAAATGGTTGCAAAGTATTTCGCCATTGTGGAGACCTTTGAAGTCGAGGGAACCAATTGGTAACCACGACTCGTAAACACCTCCCCCCAGTTCATTTCTATTTCGCTTATTCTTTGGCTCGTCCATTATTATTCTCTTATTAAAATATCTACTCCACGCAACAAAACGGGTGCTTTACAAGCAAAAGAAAAAAGATGGCGTATTGAAGTGAGTCGCTGACCTGGCTCTCTCCCCTTTCGGAGTCCGCCAAGGCGCAGAAGTTTTCCTGGCATAAAAGCAGGGAGGCCGCCGCAGTAGAGTAGTGGTTTCCTTGTTAGCAATACATCTATTTACAAGTACACCCCTGCAATCTACACGGCCACCCAGCCTCACTATCTAACAGCACCAGGCCGAACAGCAGTAGCATTTGACTGCCGCATAAAACACACTGAGCCCATGCGCCTATATTTAGCCGCTAGTGTTTGGGCCAGAGCAAATAAAAAAGATGGCGGATGGGTGGGGGCAAAAGGAACATGGAGGACCTGGGTATCGATCCCAGTACCTCGCGCATGCTAAGCGCGCGCTCTCCCATCTGAGCTAGACCCCCAACTCGGTTGCATTCCAATGCAGATCCCGAACTGTTCCTGATTTCTGGCCCTCTAGAAAATGGCTCACTGCCAGTCCCACGTGCTCCCCTTCCATCTCCCCCATGCCAAACACCGA
>MU604105.1:0-14038 GCA_025201845.1 Martensiomyces pterosporus | reverse complement strand
CTCTGCAAATATGAGCATATTGCCTTTGGCCAGCAAGGCGTGCATGCCCGCGTCCGTGTTGTTGAGCTGGCGGGATGTATGGCTGTTGCGTACCGTGTCGTGCTATAAATGCTACCCAATCAGGAACAGAAAAATGCTCCGTGCGCGTCCGTGTCGCCTCATGCTCCCTTACATGCACGCGTGTCTGTATGGAATATGAGGTGCACTTGGTGCGGATTGCGCGTAATGGAGGTGTTTCAACAGAAACAAGAGAAGCGATCCTCCCCTCAGCAAGCGTGAGAAGGGCCGTTTTATGTACGATGAAAATCGGGGGTCCTACTCCGGACATTCCCTCAACGATGCGACAGAGGAATAGAAAAGCACATACACTGCTCGCAAACAAGCAGCAATCAAGACGACAGCCATGGTGCTCCCCGCAGATGCTCCGCTTGCCTGCCTGCCTGCCTGCATATCCCATATACGATTCAATAAACAAACAGTGCCCAGAGGCGTCTGGGATGTGGTGCTAGATCCCACCCCTTATTCGTGCATCCAGGCACACTCCTATTATTATTCCGCTCATTCTCCACACAGGATGCCGTCTATTTTTGGACCACCTAGTCAACAATTGCATCGTCTGACCAACAGGGCATAGTTCGTTGCTTCGTACCGCTTGCCTGAGAACGCGCGATGGAGGGGGGAGGTCAGAGAAAGAGGCAGCGGCATGGCTGTGAGAATGAGGCGGCAACATGGCTGTGAGGATCTTGCTGAATGGGAAGGCGTGTTCTTGGCGGAAAAGGCTGCTGAGTGCTCGTTCATCCACTGCTGCTGGCGCCGCCATCTCCTCTTCAGGGGGTGGAGCAAGCGGGTCTGGTGTGGCTATAAAAACAAGCAGCTGGTGCCAGCGTGCATCCACGCAGAATCTGCTCTTCACCAGCACTACCCACTGCTACACCTCCACTGCCACACCCCACCTTATTCCAGATACAATGCACATCCTCGGTACCTCGCTGCTTACGCTCGCTCTTCTCCTCCTCACGTGCTTCACGGGTGTCTCCTCCTACCAGGTGGACACGCCGGCGACCAAAGACTCGACCATCATGCGGTCCACTGTGAGCTGCTCCAACTGTCCCAACCGCAACTGCTACGAGTGCACTCTGGGCCATGACCCCACCCTTGTTGCCAACACTGGTGGGCTGGCCTACATCCGCGCCCTGATCGGGTTCAGCATGCCTGTCGATAGCTCGCAGGTGTCCAACTGCACCATCCAGATCCCTGGATTCACCACGCAGCTGCAGGCTCCTGTCACCATCCTGGTCTGGGAGGCTGTCTCGTCCAACTGGAACGAAGACACCGTGACTGCCGACAACGCACCCGACGCTGGCTCGCAGATTGCATCGGTGACGGTGCAGGCGTACAACAACCTGGGCCCCGTGGACATTACGCCTGCCTGCCAGGCTGCTGCCAATGGCCAGTTCTCCATCTACATTGGCACCCAGTTTGACAGAATCGAGTTTCCGTCCAAGGACTCGGGCAACCCGTCGATTCTGCATATCACCACCAAGTAACAGCCTGCGCTGGCTCCATTCCACCGCTTTCCAGCTGTCTAGTTAGCACCTCTCAAGCACAGCTATCTATTTGGACTTTGTATAAACCACAGGAAACACACTCTTCTGACAGCAATCAAATGCAGCAGCCGCAGTCTTGCGCACCAGTCTCGACGCTAGGCGATCGAGATGGTGTGGCTGCCAGACACAATGCCAAACTCAGACCCAGCAATGGCCAGAATGCGCTGCACACCGCCAACAATGTCCAGGTCCCTAGCCCCAGCAGCCACGCCCAGCAAATCAACCAGTTCGGGCCACAGCCGAGACACTGCACTTCTGAACGACTCCGATGCGCTCTCTGACTGTGCCAAACCAGGTAGATGATTCAGCAGCGCCATAACACAGGGGCGCCAAGATGCCGTCACCACAGCCTCTCTCTTCGCAGCTGCCGACTGCGGGTCATTTTTGTTCTTCGATGTCGCCAGGACCACACGCCTTTTCTCCGCATCATTTTCGTCTCCACCATTGGCGTCCTCCGCACGCCCTTCGCCTCCGCTGCAGTATTGCGTGAGCACACCACGCATAATCAGCGATAGTCGATCGTCTACTTCATCGGTCACTGCCTGTCGATCCGCAGCTATGCGCTTAGAAGCCAGAGCCTTCTTGTTCGAGGCTACCACACCGATGGCATCGGCATTCATGCGCTGCAGGATATGTAACTCAGTAAGCACGCTGCTGGTTTCCTGCTTCAGCAAACTGGGCATCGTCGGCATAACACCCATTTCGACCAGGCGTCTGCGCACCTTCCTGTCTCTGTTAAACCTATGCGCAAACGCACGCGACTGGTCCAGACAATCCAGCAAGATAAACAGATGGTGGGCCGACATGTGCTCATACAAATCCCCATCGCGCTTTCCTTCCTTCTCCGCAAGTGTTGCATCACTGGACTCGGAATCAGCACCAAAGAGCTCACCCAGAGTCTGGATCAGCAGCAGCTGCAGAATGCACTTCAAGGTAATGTGCAAGTAGTCCGCCGACGACTCCTCACCAGCCGATGCCGATGCCGCGCTATTGGCCCTAGGAAGCGAGTTGCTTGGAGCACTGATCGTCGGCACAGCCCTCTCTTCATTGACAGGCGACTGGTCGGCGATCGACGGGCTACTACCGTCCTCGGTCCCATCAGCCGATGACAGCAATGACGCAGCGCTCTCGCCTGTCCGCAGCGGACTTGGCCGATTGACACCATGCTTCTGATTGGTCGCAGCCCTGTCTGCCTTCGGGGTGACCGCTGCCAGTACTTCGCCATTGACCTTTGGCTGAGCATTGCTCACCGTCTTGCTGACCTTTTCCTCCTCGCCCCACGACGCACCCGCAATGGAGAACAACTCGCGCGGCTGGGACCAGTTAAACAGCCTCACAAACGTATCGCACACCAGTCCCCAGGCCTCGTCATCCCACTTGGTGTAATTGTTCCTGACCAAGTCCTGCAAGCACGACGTGCCTATCTTTCCCAGCACCTCCGACGGCTGCGCAATGCACATGGTGAGAAGCTCCAGCACCTCAGCCATCATACCACCAGGCAGCTGCTGTGGATAGTACCTCGTAAACAGCGCAATGAGGTGCCTCAAGGCCTTAATCAGCGTCGTTGAGAACCACAGCTCCAGATCATCCACGGTAGCAAATCTCTTCGACGCCGACGGGTCTCTCAAATCGGCGAACATGGTGAACACCAGATCTCTGAGCACACTGGTCCACAGGCCTGCAGAGAAATTTTTGCCCTGCGACATGATCATCCTGAAAAAGGAGTCCAGGGCCCTTGTGCGCACCTCCAGATCCTCCGTATGCATGACGACCTCGTGCAGCGCTCTCAGCGCTGGCATCCACACACGGTACAGTGGCTGGTCATCCAATGGGATGCCGTCCGAGTGGGAGAAATCAGGGTGGTCCAAAATCTGTTTGCCGAGCGTCACAGCCGCCAAATGGAGCACATCAATCGCATTGAGTGCAAGACGCGGGCGGCGCGTAGCTGCTCCGACAGCATACTCATTCAGGCAGTCAATGAGCTCATGGAAGTACTCAAGCCCCGCCACCGAAACAACCTCAACGCCACCTTCTTCTTCTCCTTCCTCGCGCCCCTCCGCAGCCTGTACATGTGCGGTGGTCAGCATCCACATGTGCGGGCCATGCAGCTCCGCGCACTCCTTCGCCAAAAAGAATCCCATCTCGGCGATCGAGTCGTTCGCGTCACGTGCGGCAATTTGCGCCACGTTCAGAATTGCCTTCCATCCGCTTCGGATATGGAACGACGCGGCCTGGACCAGCTGCCGAACACACCGCAAAACCATGTCCTTGACCAGGACATCGACCACAACCACTGTGGTGGCAGCAGGCCCGCTATTGCGCGAGTCGGTCTTGGCGTCAGGTATAAATCCTTCGAGAATGTCAGCAAACGGCCTCAGGAATTCTTTCTGGAACGCAAAGTGCGGCAGCTCCTCCTTCTCCAAGAACTTCATACTCAGCTGACGCAGCGAGTCCAGCGCAAACAGAGCAGCCCGCGTGTCCGAGTAGGCACCAACGCGGTCAAACAGTGGCCCAAGGATCGCCCAAATCTGCGACCACTCGACACGGATACGTTCCATGTTGTAGTAGGAGATCTCCACAATTTTGGTCAGCGAGAACAACCTCGAGGGCGCAGCTGGAGGAGCCTGGGCAACCAGCGATCCGCGGCGCCCACGCTGCTGACTGTGCTGTGCACGCGACTCACGACGACTGCCCTGCTGTCTCTGCGCGCCGCCGCCGTTGGTGCTGGGGTCTACTCTAAATGTTGATGTGATCTCGCTCCACGCCACTTGCGACAGCGCCCTGACGAAATCGACAATTCCCGACCCTGACAAATGCACCGACGACGTGAACAGGCGATCGACCATGACCACAAGGACCTGCGAATTGGTCCCCAGTTTGGCCAGCTCAGCTACCGACACCGAAGGCACCTGGACATTTGTGCCCTGCGCTCCCAGGGTAGTCGTCGACGAAGCTGCCGATGTCGATGCGCCAAAGAATGCTCTGGCCGAGATGCTCTGCTGCGTGCTGCTCCCTGTCGCGCCGCCATTCCCCGCCGCGCCGCCAAAGCCAAACACCGACCCCGTGTCACCACTCGTTGAGTTGCGTCCTGCTCTGTGCGGCCCCGCCGCCTCGGACCCTTGGGTGAGCAGCTGCAGTCGTTCCAGCTGCGACACACACTGGAGGACATCCAGCCAGTTCTCTGCTAGCCCACCGCCAACATCCGGTCTACTTGCAGCGACCTCAATAAGAGCGCGTATAGCCTCAACATGCTTTCGCTTCATCTCGGCCAGATTCTGCAGCTGCGTAAAGTTCCTCAGCGTTGTCACAAATGCGGCTCTTTCCAAGGGCATGCGGAACCTACACGCCAGAGCAATGCCGCTCTGGAACCCAACCAAGCAAGCAGCAATGACATGCGGATCGGACGCCGTCTGCATGGGCGACGAGAGCGCTGCCAAAAGAGCTGTCCAGATGGTTCCAAACATGGGTGCAATATGGTCCGCTCTGGTTGCGTGCAAAAAGTCCGTCATGTCAAGGAGCATCGCCCACGTATCCAGGGTAGCCAGCGAGGCAGCCTTCGACGGCGAGCCAGCAGCCTTTTGCTCCTGCGGGTCACTGTTCAGCGTATTAGCCACCACCGAGATCGAGGGCCTGCGCACACCGCGCTTCCTCCTCAGCTTGGCCATACTGCGGATGGACTGCTCGCTCTTCGCGGCCATGGCCGCCGACGCGTGTGCGTGCTGCTCGCGGATGCGGTTGGCTGTGCTGTTGCCCCAGAGGTCAAACAGCGGGCCGCTTCCCTGCGCCTCGCCATCGCCATCGCCGATCTTGCCTTCCAGCGGATCGTCCTTAAGCTTGATCTCATCCACCACAATATGGTCAAATATCCTGGTGAGGAACTCGGGCTCCAAGTTCTTGCCATCATTGATGCCGCGGTTATTGTTGATGAACTCTTGCTTCGTCATGCGGTTCTTGACCTGCGGCGAATGCTGGTCCGTATTCAGCATGATAGTCGAGTATGCCAGCACATAGGCGGCATCGGCATTGGCGAACCCAGCGTTGGGGTTGCCCATGAGGTAGCGCTCGGCGAACTTGAGCATAAACCGGTCGATCTTCTGCGACTCGCCTGGCAGCCGGAACGCCTGTAGGAAGAGCCTCAGCGCGGCAACAAACTCCATGTCGGCAAAGTTCATGCAGTCGACAAACGCATGCATCACAGCGATATTGTACGCATCGCCTTCTCCCAGGTACTCGCCCAGCTGCATTTTATCGACGCCCTGGCTGGTGCTTGTAAAGAAGAACTTGGCCACATCGCGCGGGTCATTGGACTTGATAAACCCGCCACTCTTCCACGCCTCCACGCCCTTCTTGGGCTTCCACGCAAACAGCTTGCGCGCAGCCTCAAACTGCTCCTTGCGGTGCTTGATCGACGACAGCTCCTCGGGATCATCGGTAGCGCCCTCATGCAGCCCTGCGCTCGGTTCTTGGCCAAGCTGCAAACTCCCAGAGCGCCCAGGCCCCAGCGAGCTCTCGCGTCCATCCGCGCCCTCATCAGAGGCACCGGTACCTGAGGCAGATGCAGCCGATGCGCCAGGACCAGCAAGCCTGTCGCTCCACACAACCATGCTCTGAAGCATGGCCACGAGGGCATCCAGGGCCCACTGCCGAACCATGTACTCGTCGACCACTGCCGCGCCGTTCAGTTTGTCGCTGGCCGAGTAATTCAACCCGCCATACATCATGCCGGCGACCGACATCTGCGCCGCGCCACTGCCCTGGCTACTCATCGAGTACGTGCGCGACTGGCGACTGGCATCTAGTCCCCCAGTGGTGCCATGCAATCCCAAAGAATGAGCGGCAGACGACGGCGTAGTTGGTGTCAAGGCCTGCAGGCGAGCCGGGTTCGAGGCATTGGCAGCCGCTGCCGATGTAGCCTCAATTGCGCTGAGCAGCCCAGCCGATTGAAGGATCTGTGTAAGCGGCGTGTTGAACACCGTCTGTTTCTGCTGCACCGCACGCCACGCAGCTGCCACCATAGCAGCGCCATCGCTTGAGCTCTCTGCACTCGCACTGCCCAGCCAGTAGTGCTGGCTGTTTTTGTGCGGCGGAGCAACATAGTTGCCCCCAAGCTTACACAAGATCTCGGCGAGCCTCTGGAACACATTGGCGCGTGAGTCCTCAGCACAGTCATAGTTTAGGTACAGCTCGACGACCAAAGCCGGCTGGCCCAGAAGCCTGGCAAGTGTCTGCAGGACTCGTCCACGCTGGTGCAGCGACCCGGAGCTCTTGCTCTCCAGCACGGGCAGGAGGATCTCTCTGAAAATGACCTCCATCTCGCGCCTCAAGTACATGCGCATATGGAACATGGTAAGCTCAAACACAGCCAACCCCAGATCCAAAATCATCGCATTGGACGACACCAAGTTGCGACTGAGAGACAGGGACAGGTACTGCCTGATGACGGCAATCAGTGGCACAGCCACAGTAGGCGGCGACTTGTCTGATTGCCCATCACACTCATTCTGAGCAGGTGAGCCACTGTGGTCCTGTTCCAGCTGCCTGGAGGCTGTCTGTGCGATCTGCGCCGAGATCGCACGATCAGGTCCCTCGACGTCGCCAAACTCGTCGCCGTCAAGCTCGCCGTTAAGTTCTGGCTCCACTGATTCAGGCTGGCCGCCCAGTGCCTCATCTCCATTCGTCTGGCTCCTCTGGTTAGCCGAGTGCACTGAGCGCAAGTACACATACGAGGAGGCAAGAACAGCAGTGTGCTCAGCCAAAGCCAGGCGAATGAGGTTCAGCGCCAAGCTCCGCGACCTCAGCTGCGGCGACCTCGAGTCCAGCGCATGGTCGTTGGCCATCGGGCGCATGGACATCTTACACAGGGCACGCAGCAGTAGGAACGCATCTCTGGCGGCTCCGTCATTGGCCTGCCGGCGCGCATCGCTGCCATGGCGCGAGCCGCCCGCCAGTGACGGCGTACTGCCCTCTCTTCCTGGTTCGTCATCAGCACTGGCGGTGTTCTCCGCTTCGCTATCGTCCTCGCTCTCGTCGAGTTCAACGGGCACTCTTGACAGCACCAAATGGACCATCTGCGTCAAGGTCCCTTGCGCAATTGTCTGATTCCCTGGGTTCTTGGCCAGGACAAACACATTGTACGCCGTCCTAATCGTTGTCAGCATCGACGACTGCCTCACTGGCAGCGTTTCCGACGAGATAAGGGCAAACAGGGCCTTGACGATCTGCAGCTGCACATTGTCTGCCGTACCCTCGCCCATTAGGCACCTTGACACAATGGTGACGAGTCGATCAGCAATTCCTCGGAAGTAGCTCAACCTCAGCTGCTCAGCCTCGGCAATTGCGTCTCTCATCAGTGCCTGCTCATCCACCTCTTCGTGCTTGCCACTGGCCTGGCTCTCCCTGTTTGATCTCAGCCTCCTTGCCACCGAAGCAGCGTTGGGCAAATCAACGACGTTGTCGAAATAGTGGAACGACACCAGCTTCTCGATGCAATCAAGGGCAACTACATTGGTGGCAGCCGAGTTCTGCGGGTTGCACGCCATATCGAGTGCTTCGAGAACGACGTCGATGTCATCTCTGCTCAGCCAGGCGTTTTCCTTGCTGGTCTGCGGCTGCGACTTGGGCCTCAGCACCTGCAGCACCTTTTCTAAGGCAGACTTCATGTCCCGTCGTTTGCCCTCGCGCGTGGATAGGAGCTTTTCGATGGCATGGATAATAAACACGAGCCCGGGCAGTGGTGCTGCTTCCACATGAATCGCGGGTGCTTCTGACTGTGGCTGCGACCGCTGTGGGGGTGGAGACGGTTCTGGTGGAGTACTGGGTGTCGCACTGGCGTTGGCTGCTGCCGATGCAATACGCTCGGGGTCCGGTAAATCGGGCTTGGCTGAAGCAGCGGTACTCTGTTCATCGTCAGCAGCCTCCTCGTCTACGTGCTCCTCTTTATTCTCATCAGCCGCTGCTGCCGTCTGCTGCTGCTGCCCCTCCTCTTGCTGCTCTTGCTTCTGCTCGTGGTCTAGTGTCTCCTCTGTCGGCGGACCGGACAGCACAGTACCTTCGCTCTCCTCTTCCTGTGGAATTTGCTCTTCAACGGAATCAGAGAACTCAGTGGCAGGCGATACGGACTCCTCTGCAGGCAGGGGTTTGCCATCTGGAGAATCTGCATCCATTATTGCCAGCTACAAAAACAGGTGAGAGGGGAGGAAGGCGGGTTTGGCTTTTGGTATTGGTGTCAGAGATTGCAGAATGGATCCGAATAAATAAGAACTCGCGGACAGGAGGAAATAAAATAGTAAATTCGAAAGGGGGAGGAAGGAGATTGCAGCAAAGGCTAGAGCAGCGGAACAAGGCTGCTGCTATTTCTGACGATGCAGTAGCTGCAGATCCGCCTGGCAACAGGAGGAGGGGGGTGGTGTTGCGGGATTCTGTTGTACACACTCGAGTCTCTTCAGGGATGCAAAGCTCAGGCTGCTTGCTTGTTTATTTCCACAACACAAAGGGCTCCTGCTATTAAGAAAGGCGGAGGAAAGCGTGGTTCTAGCCTGGTGCGTATTTCCGGTTCCACCCGTACGAGTCTCTGGGCTTGCTCCCAATCAGCAAATCCGAATCCTGCTCGTGAATCCTGTCCAAAAGCTCGTGTGGCGGAACAAATGTCTTTGGGATACCTCTAGCCGCCTCCTTCTTCCGCCTGCTCATTTCCTTCTCGTCTGCTTTCATCTGGTACTCCCTACGAGTCAGCGACGGCCCAGCGGTGAAGCTGCTCCCACCAGCACCAATTGACCCAAAGGTGGGAATCTTCTGCGGCATCGACCCCGACATCAAGGTGCCAAGCCCGCTAGCAGTAGCTTGTTGCTGAGGCACGTTTACTCTAGAGGAAATCACGTCCTGCGCCTGGTACTGCTGCAGCGGGTTAGTGCTCAAGTTGCCGGAGGATTCTCCAAAGTGGCCAAAGTCGTTCTCCTCGTGCTCAAGGTCTTCCGAGTACTCATCCGACTGGTGATCCGCGGTGACCCTCCTGCCACGCGACTCGGGCGGCGGCAGTCCTGTCTGGAAATCTTCATCGAGGTCAAATATATCGCCATCGTCGTCGTTTGATCGAAGCCTCGCAGGCATTCCAAATCCACTAGCAGCCGGTCTCGCAAACGGATTAGGCCCGGTTCTTACACTGCTGCCGCCGCCACCAGCACGCAGCATAGCTGCCAGACCGGACGCCCCCGCAGAATCCTTGCGTGCTGCAGCGATGGTCGGCGACTGCGGGTTGACAACATTGATAATCTCGGCAATAACCGAGCATTCGTCCATAGTGGCCTGCCTCAGCTTGTCAAGTTTTTCCTCCTGAGCCTTGGCAAACTCGCGCACACGCTCGTTCTTTGCAGTCTCTTCCTTTTCCAAATACTCGGTTATCCTGTGCCGCATGTCCAGTGGAATATGCGTCGATGCTCTAGGCCTGATGTCGCGCGTGATGTGGGGCAACAGGAGCACGCCGAACGACTGCGAGTACTCTGCAGCCTTCTCACCATCCTTGACTGCCGCGGGGTCCTACAAGCACCATTCACAGGGGACGGTATAACCACGCCGGAAAGGGAAGCATGGTGCGAAAAGATTGGCAGCACCAAAGTACATTATTAGGTACTGACAGGTATACATAAATTAAAACAGGCGTATCAAAGCAATGTCAATGGGAGATGCACGCAAAACACCAAAATCTCACGCACAAACTGTACCATCACACCACATAAATGACATCCGCCTCAAGTAGCACAAAAGCAGCAGAACAAGATGGAGCGTAGTGGAGCTCTCCCTTACCATTATTTCCTCGGCAAGATATGCTGTCGCTGATGGCAGCGGAAGCGCCCTTTGCTGCTGAGCGGCAGGGCTTTTGAAGTACAGCACCGGCGACCTGCACAGCAAACAGCGAACGACGCTGATGCTCGGGTCAATCGAAGAGCCCGGCTTGATTTCTATAAGCTTATTCAGTCCCTACAGCACGCTTTCAGTGGAGAAAAAGCAACAAGGGGGCAACAGCTGTGTGGGCTTAGGTCAGCAGTGGCATGGTACCGCGCCTCCTTCTCCCGATTGATATGCCAATCGATTTGGACATTGGGCCATGTAGCGATATCCAGTACGTACCACTTGAATGGCCGACGAATCCAGGCTGCACTTGAGGACATTGTGGATGTCCTCGAGCGACGCCCTCTGTTCCTCGACCGAATGGACATGGATCCGGATGTTCAGGCAATTGCAGCCAAACACCCCTCTCGGCTCGCTCATTTTAAAATGTAAAAGGCGAGCGGTTTCAATTGGAGGCGATCGCGAAAATCCAGCGGTTTGTTGGAGTATGGCGGGTTTTGAATTGAATGTACAAACAAGCAGAAAAAAATAGAATGGGAGTGATAGCTACAGTAAATGCGAAAAAGAAAAAGGCGCAAAAGGGCGGCTGAATTCGTTTCTCTTTCCCTTCTTCAAAGGAAGGCGAGAAACTAAGCGGTGATGGTGGTGAACGCTACAGGGTCAGGGCTCCTGTGCGAGTGCTGATCTCAGCCTGTTGGCTCGGTGATCCTGATCAAACATTAATCGTACAAGTAAACAATGGTGAGGTAATATGTGTTTCCACTCAGCCGCCCACAGCTGCCGCCTTTTGCAAGGACAAACAATGCCATCAAAAGGGAGAGGGAGGGGTGTTTACTGCCCACCCCCGGCTTTCATCTTTTTTTTTTTTTTTTGGAGTATGCAAGCGAGGGGAACCAGAGAAGCAGTTTGCTGGACAATGCCAGAAAAATTTGGAGGCTTGTCACCTCACGCACGGAGGTCCTCCCTCTCACTCAACCTTCCGAAGCGCCCTTTCTCTTCCACACAGACGCCCCTTGCGAGCCCTTCTTATATCGACCATCTCTTCCCGTGCTTCAGATAGTTTCAGCATTTTCCAGAATTTTTCATATACTCCACCCCTGAAAACACCCCCCTTCATTTTTCTACCTCTACTGCTTCCGCTGAATGCCCTCTGTAACGCAGAGGCTGCAGTATACGCACATCTCCCACAGCATAGCCTTTTCCAGCTACAGCAACAGCAATGGGCTCAGTGGCCAACATCGCCAACGGCATGCTGACCAGGGATGCTGGCGGCGGCATCTCAGTAACCACAGCATCTCTGGTAGACGCTGTAGCCTTCGCCACCCACTCGCCCACCATAGTCTCCTCGAACATCAACACGAGCGGCACAAATACCATGGCACAAACACCCACACAGCAACAGCAGCAGCAGCAGCAGCAGGGACAGCGTAGCCTAAGGGGGGCCTTAAGTGATCTTCCTATCACCACGCATTTCTGCAGCTCATGCAAGAAACGTATGCCCTTCGACGCCTTCCAGCGCAGACAGAACGGGAGCCTCTACAACACATGCATCAGCTGTCTTACACGCACAAAGCAGAGAAAGGGACAGCAAGCGAGGAGTAGCAATGCAGAAACCAGCGGAACACCCGCGACTAGCGGTGCTGGCTCCCAGCAGCAGCAGCAGAGCAGGCTAATGGTGATGCCTGAGGACCCAGCAGCTCTGAGCGACCACCAGCAACTGACACCGGAGGCCATTGCCATGTCTGCTTCCAATCAGCAAGGTAAGAAAAGCCACTGCCAAACAGCAGACAAGGAATGTGCAGCAACATCATGCCATCTTGGCTGCAAATCCTCTTCGTGTTGCTCGGACTTTGGGTTGCAGCGAACGAAATGCGCACGAAATGCGCACAAACTAGCCACCCCAGCAGCCCTATTTAGCAGATACCTCACAAATCAGTTTCGCGAAGTTTCGCGGCCCTCGCAAATGCTGTTTTTGCGTGGGTGTTGGGGGCAGTCCGTATGCCGGAATTTGCGTTCCTTCTTTCCTACCATCTTGTCATGTGTGTCTTTGCCAATGTGTCCTATACACCAAATGGCGATCGACGTCGCACACATATAGCGGCCGCTTTCTTCTTTGCATGCCTTTCTGGCAGCTGAAGCCTGGCCCGTGTACGCATTTATTAATGTCGCTCCGCATGCACTCCCGCAGCACACGCGCACACAAGCGCGTGTGCTTGCACGTCTAGTACGCGAGAACATTCCGTATTCTTTGGCTCAGCGACAAGACGCATGGCAGATGAAATATGCTCGCCATTTGCATAAGCAACTAGGATAATCCAGCAATAGCGCACCAGCATTTACGCTAATCCCCCCATCCAGTGTGCCTATGTAGGTGGCCTGGCTAGTGCTGCTGCTGCAGCCGCAATCGCCGCCGCCGCTGCAAACGACGCACAGACTGCTCTCCAGCGCGCCAACCTCTCTGCCCTCGACGGCACACCGCCAGACACCGCCACATACAGCAACTCCACGGTAGCCTCGCTTCCATTCGCTCGCACTAACACCACGGAATCTGATGGATATCGCTCACGCCGTATCCCACTCACTGCCGCCGCCACATTCGCCAGTTGCCCAGATGAGCTGGGAATCACCACAGCGCCCTCGCAAGCTATAGGTGCGCCGTCAATCATTGCTGCTCAGAGGGCACTTGGCTCTCAGCAGCAGGGCGACTCACAAACATGGTCTGTCGATGCGCAGAACCAGCAGCAGGCAACACCGCCCATGCTGCAGTCGCTGCCAATACGCCAGACTCTCTCAGCCCAGCCAGCGTCGGCATTTGGCCTCTCCGCCGCCACCGCAAATGCCTCCAGTTCTTTGTCCCAGCTGGGTGCCGCCATGTCGACGCCTGGTCCGCCATCCGCCAAGCGGTTCCGCACCTCGCTCTCTGTCCTCGGAAGCAACGACCGCACGCACCCACCATTGGCAGCCGTTGCAGGCAACGGAGTCGGAGACCCCAGCAGCAGCCTTACAGCCATAGGCCGTAGGGACTCGATCGGCGGCAGCATCGGCGGTCTGGTGATCCCCGATGCGTACGTCCAATTGGAGTACCAGCGGCTGGAGCTAGAGCGGCAGCGGCTGGCGATGGATCAGGAGAGATGGAGAGAGGAGAGGGCGGAGAGGTTAAGGTGGGAGCAGATGTACAGGGAGCAATGGCAGGAGGAGCGGGAGGAGAGGAAGGCGTTTAGGGAACGCGAGCAGCACATTTGGAAAATCCTGCTGACGCTGAGGAACACCGACCCTAACAGCAACATTTCGCCTTCTCTCTAGCGTTTGCCGGTAGTCCGGTCACTTTTTCATGTTTTATTTGCTGTTATGTTATGTTAAATGTTCTTAATTGCACGCACTCTTGCTTCATCAGCGGTCGCCTGGTAGCCTCCTTTCAGCAACAGCTGCATGCTATTTGCCCTGCTTTGCTCTCGACACCACCACCAGGCAGTCGCGGTCTGGCCGCGTCGGGTTCATTGTCATGTGTGTTGTGTGCGGAATCCCCGGCACTCGTCCGACCCCGCGTCTCTCCGACTCTGCATCTGCTCTCGCCACAGCCCTCGCCC
>MU604104.1:2079-26198 GCA_025201845.1 Martensiomyces pterosporus | reverse complement strand
TGATGCTAGGAGGATCAAAGGTTGAAGCCGCTCGGTTGGCTGCCTCAGCCACCAAGGCATGTGCCACTTTTTGCAGAGATCAAGGCTTCGCTGTCTGCAGAGTGCTGGCTCTGGAGCAGGATATGGAGTTGGTGCTGTCGATGCCATGGGTACAGCGATGGAAGCAGCAAGAGGTCCTGGCACAGGTGTCAATGCTGGCTGGAATAACGCTCCATTTCTTCGTCTTTGCACGTCTTTCCACCTCACACCAGCGCCAGCCTATCCACTTCAAGCCTGTTGGTGTCCTTGTTCACTAATCTTTTGCCTACCAAAGATGGATACTGAGTTAAGAGTATTCTAGCAGGTATAGCAACCATAGCTGATCAAAGACCACATATCCATTTAAAATAGGTTTAATACAAAAGCACCATGTTGCAAAGCCCATAGACTCAGCAATAGGGCGTAAACCTAAACCACTTCATCTCAGCAGTAAACGGTCCTTTGGACCAGTCAACAGTTCCAGCCCATCCACTAGTTTGTGTTCCATCCCAAATCCCCATTCTTGCACGGCTAGCATTCGTGGGGAATTGATTGCCCGTTTTACGAAGTTCACGGCACATTTGTCCATCAATGTACCATTTGATGCTGTCTTTGTTCAGCTCGATTGCATAGTCGTGAAAGCTGGTGCTCATATCCCCGTCACCAGCCCCGGGTCCACCAATTTTGAAGGCACCGGGAATTGAGTCTGCTACGCGCTCCGATTGTACGTAGTACATGGTTTGGACAGTGGTTGTGTCCTTTCCGACCCATTCCAAATCGATTTCGTCTGAAGGCGGGGGTCCAAGGAGGATCATAGTGGTGACCACGCCGCTCCCCGAACTGATCCTGATGTGGCCTTCAATCTTGCCATAGTGGAAATCGTGAGGATATATCATGGTTGTGCCGCAATCAGGTGTTAGTCTCCAAACAACAGAGTTGTTTGTTTGGTATGCATTCTGAGGACACCAATCAATGGTGAACTTGCTCAGTGCGGTGGGGTCCGAAAAGTCAATGTACGCGCTTTTACACGTAAATGTGCCAGTACTCGTGTCACCCGAATATGTGTCGTTACTGTTTGAGCTAGTGGTGGTAGTAGTTGGGGTAGCAATGGCTGTTGTGGATATACTCGTAGGTAGAGACTGGTTGGTGCTTGTTGAAGTTGATGTGGCAGTCGCAGTAGACGGATGAGCCGTGCTTTGTTTATTGCTGCTAGCATTAGCACTATTGCTATTCCCGCTATTGCCCCCGCTATTGCCGACTCCATATAAATCTGAGAAATTTATTGGACCACTGCCAGCAGCGATTACAGTCTCCAAAGCGCCATCAAGGACATCTCGTTGGTAGAATTGCTCCTGTATCTGCATAGGAAACGACATTGCAGATAGCCCGAGTCTCATAGGGTTGGTGGGTCCGCTGTCTGTGTCCTGGCCAAAAAAGATGTCGTTTAGACAGGTGCCAAGCCAGCCCTCAACGCCAAGGACTCCGTACGCGAGCAGCAGCGCTGGTACCATATGAATCGGGCGGCGCATTATCAACACAGAAACACAAGCAGATATAGAGGCGATATCCAACACAAGAGAGCAGAAAGCGGGTTCAGCGCCCCGAAGCCTTTTTCGCCTCAGTTTGCATATGCATGTTTGTTTACACTATACCAGCCCCGCCGTTATTTTGGCAGCGGTAGCAGGGGCAGCTGATTAAGTATTGCTTTCTGATCGGCTTGTGGATTACGTTGTTTTCAGATCAGTGGAGTGATAAGACTGGCTCCTTCCCGCAAGGTGTGGCAGCTGGAAGATAGTAGGGCGTGACTGGGCTTTTGCTGGCGCACGCACTTGAATTAGCCAGTGCCTTCAATTCAAGCTGCTATTCTCCTTTCTTTTCTTCAATTTGTTGCTCACTGCTCTCTTTTCTGGTCCGTCAATTTTTGTTTAGGTAAGGCTCGGAATTTTATTTGTGGATTCGTCACTACAAGCGCGGATTCTCTGCAGGTTCACAATACCTTTTTCTAGGCGAGTGGGCGGCGGTTGCGCTTCAACAAAGCGAGATTGGGCACACATTGAGGGCTGTTTTCTGCCGCCTGAAGAGCTGAAAAGAGCAGGGAGCAAAACAGACCGGCTTCTCTCAGCAAACGGCCAAGCTAGATTCCCGTGCACAATCCAACACTTCATTTGCAGAGTACTAATGCATGTTGCTTTTTTTTTTTTTGTGGAAAATTCTGTGCCTTTATCTAACTCGTAGGATTTCTAGAAGCGATACCGGAGCTAAATAGGTGTTATTTCTGCAATGTCCGTCGCTGGCCGCAAGTTCCTTACCTCGATCAACTGGCCCGTGGTCAGCTCTGTTCTCTCGAAGCACACTGAGATCACCAAGTCGCTTGGCGCTTTCCGCAAGAGCTACGAGGAGGCTGAGCGCCAGCTCACCCAGGTCAAGGAGGCCGACCGCCCTATTGACTTCGAGTACTACCGCCGTGTTCTGAAGAACCAGGAGATTGTTGACAAGCTCGAGAAGATCTCGCAGTCGCAGAAGGTTGTCAAGGTTGACCTCGCTGATCAGCTGAAGACCATTTCTGCTTTCGAGGCCAAGGCCGTTGCCTCTGCTGAGCTCTACGTTAAGGAGACCGAGGCTAACCTTGCTGATCTCAGCGAGACCGTCAAGAACATTGACGCTGCTCGCCCCATCACCCAGCTCACCGTTGACGATGTCATCAAGGCCAAGCCCGAGCTCGTCCAGCGCACAGAGGAGATGGTCAAGCAGGGCAAGTTCACTGTCGATGGATACGACGAGAGGTTCCCCAACCTCTCTGTTCTCTAAGCGACTGGCGCTTTGCTCGAGATCTCGATATCCCTTTTCTACTCAGCTCGTGTTTGGGCGCTCATTCCAGTATGTATGAGGCAGCCCTATTCTTTCAATCAAAGCCGTCGCATTTCCTTTTCAGCCCTTACTGGGGCTATGTAGTCGCATATATATAGGATGTGTGTACACGCTTTGGCTCACATGTCCTTTGCTTTGCCTTTTGCTCAAAGGTGGTAGCAGCGCTAGTGGATGGGTGAGAGAAAAGCGCATATGCACGCCGAATGGGTTCTCGTGAGCAGATGCAAAGCGAAGGTTGTTACAATGCACCTTTTCTCGCCTTGCTACAAACGTTGCATTTTCTTTCTCCGTTCTTGCATATCACCTATACACTCCAATGTACCCGTGACACGGCGTTCAATTTAAAGAACAAGGTGCCATTTTGCGTCTCGAGATAAGCAGAGATGGGCGAACAACAACCCAAGGAATAACATTGTATATTTTTTTCTGTTCTCTGGCGAATACAGTGGACTATGCACCATTTGCATTATTTGACGACCTTGCGCTTCTTGCGAATGGCCATAGTGAGGTCGTTTACCTTGGGTGCCTCGTGCTTCTTGGGCTCCTCTGCGCCTGGAGGTCCTGGCATCGCCTTGACAGGTGCTTTGCCGCTGGTTGAAACGGCGGTGGGTTGGATGGAGAATTGGGCATCGAGGAAATCAAATAGCCTTTTGGACGAATTGCGTGCCTGCACAGTGGTGGAGAAATCCATGTTCTCGTCGAATAGCTCAATAAGCACTTTGTCGTAGTCCTCAAACGACAAGGGGCTCTGCCCAGCGGTAGTGTTTGGTGCTGGATCAGCGGCAGCGGCCAAGGAATTGGCCATTTTGACGCTGTTGCGAGGAAGCGGGAGGCTGGCTGAGAAGTAGGCAGTGCGGCGGCCAGACCCGCACTCTTCGCTAACTGAGAGAATCTCAAGAAGCATAGAGACGGGCCATGTGCCCGAATGCTTGGCTTCAAGTAGTCGCGTAATTGGATCGTCAGGGAACTGGAGAACGCAGTCATGAGCACGGGCGTTCAGCGGGTACGGCAAGCCCCACTTCCACTCCACATTTGCATTTGCAGCCAGCAAATCTGGCGTCAGGAGGTTGGACCCCTCCTTATCTTTGCTAACAATGGGCGCTTGGCTGCTGCTAATCACAGAGGCATTAGGTGCAACAAGTTTGGATTCCGCCATGTCGTCGATTGTATGCAGACCTTGGCCATTGTGCTCCTTGTAGGAGCGGGTAGTAGGCGAGCTCGTGGTCACCCCAGAGGTAATGGCGGCAGCAGCAGCAGCAGCAGCGTTAATGCCACTGCTCTCGGCGTCCTGGCGGTGGAACCAGGGGGATTCGCTTTCAGCAGACCCGGGAACAATGCAATTCGCCACCGCTGTGTGGCGGCAGGAAAGACACGCGGACTGGCCATTGTCGACATCCAAAGAAGGCACAGTCGTGGCAGCAGCATTCGCGTTTGAGCAGCATTTGTGCGATACTAGGCACTTGCCAACCGCATAAGCCAGTGCAAAATGCAGCGTTTTCATCCACCACTTGACCAGAGCCAAATCACCCAGAATGTGCTTGTGCGAGTTGTCCTTAGATTTTGCAAAGAGGTACTCGGGCTGGGAGCGAGCAAACAAATGCACGCCAGCAGAGGGGCAGCCAAGTGTGCGTTGGTGCCTGCGCAAAGAGACCAGATACCCAGCAACAATTGCACGCACGAGGGGCACACGGACAGAGAGCTCCCCTGAAGTGTCCACCTTTTCTATGCAGGCGTCGACAGCAACTGTAGTTTGCGGAGGGGATGCGTTGGTGGCAATCTCGACCAGTATGGAGGTGAACTCGTGGGCTTCTAGCGCAGCCACCAAGCAGTCGTCTTGTGATACAAGGATCAGGATGCGGCGCGAGAATGTGTTTGCGGCGAAAAGATCCTTGTAATGGCGGCGTGGAGTGAGTGAGGTAACCGGGTGGTCGGATGTGTGGATCACACGCACGCCGAATGTGTTGCCAGTTGGCAGTGCGCGTAGGGACTCGGCTATGTCCTCGGCAATCCCAGAATGCTGGGTTGACATTTGCTGGTGGGCCGTTGCTGCTGCTGCTTCTTCCTTTGCTGGCATGGCAGTGGCAGTCATGCTTCTTTGGTTTGTTTCCTTCCTCGTCAAGATGCTGCTATTATGCTGTGTCTGATCTGGTTGTTAAGAATGGTGGCGGGACTTTGGTCCAGTCATTCATCTATCGGCTGCCGATGGCGTCCGTCCGAGTGTTTGTGCGCGTGTGCAAGTGCGAGTGCGAGTGCGAGTGCGAGTGCGAGGGAGGTGGGAGAATGTTGGGGACGGGGAATGTCGCAGAGAGGCGCCTCCCGCCACCTACGTACGTGCGTGAAATTGGGAAACTAAGGGTATGGGAAAAGCAAATGGACCGCGTGAACAGACGGCAACTGACGGGAGGCGAAAGGCGCTATTGTTAGCTCAATGGGGCCACTCGGAAGGGGCAAGTGAGCAAGTAGCATTGAGCGCAAGCCGAGGAGAATATTAAAAATAGAACACACCTCGCCTCGCCACGGCTGGTGCTGGCGTAGAAAAAGAAGATAAAGACTGGACAAGTAAAGGGCCTTTTGCATGCGTATCTAAATACCCGTGTGTAGGCATGTGCTTGCATTGTGCTTTCCTTATTTTACTTGCTTGGCCTGTAGCAGGGAAAGACGGAGTTTGCTGCGACGAACAAGGGCTGTGCAGTGCGCGGGGCAGAACGGAGCAGATGATATGCTGAGCTGGCGGACAGGCAGTGCAGTGCAGCGATGTACTCGGACGGCCGAGACGTGCGTTTGCGCACATGCAACAGCAGCAACAGCGGATGGATACATGTACAAGCAAGCGGGCGCAGCGACGGGCTTCTGTGTGCGGACGATGGCAAGTGGTGGATGCAAGGAAAGGATGGCCGGAATAAAACAAGGGCCAATTTCTCGGAGATAGAGTGGGCAGGTAGCCGAGTTCCTAGCAACAGCGAGGTTGGCCACGGAGCAATCACTTGGTTTGTTTGCATTCTAGCACTCCAGCTACACCCCATGCCCCACCTGGCTAGTGAGATGGACGGTGTGCTATATTTGCCTTTGTTATTGTTGCTGTCATCCTTGATGCAGCAGGCATGTACGGCCACTTGTGCGGACAATTAATGCGAGGTGCTGGCCGGGTGGGTAAGCTGCTCCTTTGCTTGCAACTCATTTTTGTTTTATTTTTCATACTCAGTCGCCGCTTGCTATCATCTAGTTTCGCTTTTCTCTTTGCACATCACCCGCGTCGCTTGCAGGCTGGGTGTGGGCGAATTGGGGCGAAATAAATGAAGAAATAGGGGGATAGCGCCCAGGCATTTGATAGCCTGCGAATCTGAAGCGACAGGAGGGGCTGGATATCCAGGCTTTTGCACACCATACCTGTTTTCTGCTATCTACATTCACAGCCCTCGCAAAGTGCTGACTGCAGCGCGAACACACGCCCACATTGAGTGTCTGAGGAGCATGTGCATGCCAAGTGTATCTTTTCACTTCTTGTGTGCTGGGAACTGAGGCCACAGAATCCTTTCCCTAATTTTCTCTGCTTTCAAAAAAGACGGAAAACAAGAGAGCAGCAGGGCAAATGCCGCAGATCACACACAAATGCACCATCACAGGCGGCTCAGGCTTACAGGCAGGCAGGCAATTCCACCGCCTTTTCACTTGCATTGTTGCTTCATTCCCACATACACGCAGCTGTGCGTATTTTTTTGGCGCCATGTAGATATGCCTGCTATGCGGGTGCATGTATACGTATATGTGGGAGCCATGGTGGAACATCCGGGATGAAGCGTACTTTTGATAATTTCTACAGAATCCGCCCGGGTCGATAACGCCGCTGCCATAAAATAGCAACGCAAGAATTGGCATTTTCGGGACATGAGGCAGACAGGTGTGGCCTAGTGAGGACGATGCAAGCACGGATGATGCAGCATCCCGGCATATTGTGGGCTGGGATTAAAATGAATTTCAATTTTTGAGCTCGATATTCAGTACAGCTTGGAACGGGAATCTGCAAGAGCAGCGCCGTGACAGGATGCAGCACGGATGGGAACGAACCCGTGCATGCTGCGGTGTATGAAACCATGTCGTCTTTTGGGCAAGCACGAATTGATGATCTGCTCTCGAAAAGACGTGGAGAGACAGGCAGTGTAACGGGCATCGGCTGCCTGCATGGTGGAACGGCAACGACACAAACAATATGGAATTCTAGCAACAGCGCAGGCGGTGTGGGCAATGCCTGTGCTGTCGTGGCTTTGGAGATTGCAGTCCAATTTAGAGCGAAATCTCAAACCAGAGATCTCTTGCTTATGGCTCAAGCTTCAGCAGCTGTGTGCAGCAAAGCGAAACAAGCGCCGTGTGCAAGGGGGAGGAATGAGGAGGAAACCAAAAATAAGAGATCCTTGCAGAGAAGCGTTACTTGATATCTACACAAATGGCAACCGCAACAAAGGCACAATGTTAAGGTTTGGATGGCGATGATCGTGGCGGACTGCGTGCACAAATTTAGCAACCACGCTTGGACGTCGGCTCAAGCGGTTAGACCGTCCGAGACCACAACAAATCAGAAACAATAGCGCCCAGCCAACAACAAACAAGACAAAACAAAGCAGAGCAACCGCAACCGCAACAACAAGCCGTGCTTTATTTTGGCTTGTTCCAACGTAAACATCTGCTTCTTCCGCCACCTTTTCGGGTTCTCGATTCATTGCGCCCACTCGAGGTGACTCTTTCTGGTAGTGTTGCTTGATTCTGCTCTTGAGCGGCCCGCCACGCGATTGTGGAGCTTTTGGTGCTTCAATATTGCCGGCTTTGTCAACTAATACCAGCTATTCGCGAGTAAAGCTACACCGGCAACAATGGCCAGCAGCCGGCAAAAAAAAAAGCTTCACGCCCACCCCTTCTCCCATTCTGCCTGCTTTCTCTCTTGGCGGGCAAAATAAGCGAGAGGTGGCACGCCAGGAAGTGTGTGATAGCGCTAGTGCGTACATTCCGGCAGAAAACAACGGAAGCACCCTCACACGCATCTCAAGCATGTGTGTGGTAAAGTCGAAATACGCAAGGGCCAAAATAACGTCCAAGCACACCCCCAACCAAGCATTCAAAAGCCGGCTCTGATAGCTGAAGCGGATGGCAACGCCATGAACGAGAAAAAAATTCAATATAAAACAATCCATGGCTGCTGACAGGGGTGGGGGCCAAGTAGTGGAGCGCCGATGGTCACGTACACCCCGGGGCACACACTCCCCCTCCAAACACCCACCAGCCTACCCCACCCCTCTCTTCGCCCATGTCTGCGTGCCTTTTGCCTTCTGCCTTCTACTCTTGCCGTGCCTATGTCATTATTTTTTTCCGAGTCACCCTTTTTAAACACGCCTGCATTGCCCATCAATTTCCTCATGTTCAAATTGGCTGTACTTGACTTAAATCCACTTCCTTTGCCTGCCTCTTCTCTCCCTCTCCTGCTCCCCCTCTCTCCAACCTTTATCTTTTCCGATTCCACGCTCTGTTAATTTCTACCTTCACCTTTTTATCGCAACCTCGCGTCTGCGCCAGTTTTACGCAAAAGGCCCTCCCATCTCGACTCCGTGCGAGCGACCTGCCCTGCCCGCTTTGGAATTCTCTAAAACAAACAACAAGACGTACTACTTCTCCAACCACCGCAACCACCTTGCGCTCCCAACGCCAGCACACACATTGTCCCCCTCCGCCTGTATATCCATCGCCCAATCCCCTTATCACCTGCTCAGATTCTTGCCTTACCTTGGGCCGCGTCTATCCACCCACATCGCTCATATATTCCTTATTATCCAACGCGTACACTCTTCCTTCTCAACGCGAAAACGCATCTATCCATTTCAGTCTTACGAGAAACCCTAGCACTACATGATCGACGATTAGCCTGGCAGTCTGCTTTCCTTTGGAGTCTATCATAATTTATACACCTATACTTTGTCATTAGTTATACATTCCCCTCATCTACGTGCTTTAACTTACGAACCCTGGCATCCACTCTTTCTATAACGTATTCTCGCCCTACTTATTTCATCACCACACGCACCAGCTTTCACTTGCATCGCCAATAACCTCAACAGCTATCGCATAGCAACGCACAACTACGCAAGCACTGTTTGGCCGCCTTTACTCGCTCGCATCCGTTTAAAGCCCTGCCATCGCTATTAGTTATTGCCGCTCAGAAACGATATGAGCCATTTGGAGCTGTTTGACAGGTAATGTACGCATTCGCCAAGTACACCCATGTCCTGCCGTGTTGCTGCTGCCGATGAATCCATCCACAAACAGGAGTGAGTGCGCGCGGCCAATTTGCTCCGTATATGCCATGCTGCCTACATGGCCCATCCTAAGCCTTAATAGGCGCGGTGTGGTGGTGAATCCTCTTTCTCAGCTGATTTGGGATATCTTTGTGAAAATTCCTTTATGGCGCGCTGGCACACGCTGAGCAGGCGGAACACAAGATTTAACTTCCTTATTTGGTTACTGTCCTTTGACTTGTGTAGCCTTCTACAAACGATCCAAACAGCCAGATCACTTAGCATGCGGGGAGAGCATAGCGCTTCACTGTACCAACTCGAAGAGGCCAGCCGTGCTCTAAGAACCCTTTGCAACCGCCTCGCACACAACTCGGAGGTAAGTCTGCTTCACCACTCCTCCTTTCCCTTGCAGGCACAGCGCATAACAATAATGCCAATAACGGAGAGGATGCTGTTGCTTGTGACCAGCAAAAATAGCATTAATAAGAAAAAATTCCAAAAGTTTGCTTGTTGTCCACCATGTCTGCTACTGCCTTTCAAGTCAGAGGACAACTCCGTCCCGTCCCTACTTTCGCCTCTCGGCTATCAAATATGCATTTTACGTGACGCTAGCATGTTGGACGCAAAGCCGGCCAGGATCCTTATCATAAATATCCCCCCTCTCCCCACCCACAGCCTCTGACTGCTACGGCACCCTACCTGCTTTATTCTGCACGCCTTGCTATATCTACCACCTCCCTCCCCCACGACTACTCGCCTTCTCCCCAAACACCATTACATTTTTCTAACTTATTGGCATTTGTTTGTTACGCCATCGCTATTATTTGTTGCATTTGGCCATTTCCTAGGATAAAATGAGCTTGGAACAGCAGTCAAAGCGGCGACGGACTGGCTCGAAGGTACGTGTAATTTTACCCAGCAGATAATACTCTTTGTGCATGTGTGTGTGTATTGCGCCGCTCCACCAGCACTCAACAATCGCCTGTACCTCCCCCTACCCTGCTGACGCGATTAGGCCGCTGATAACGACTCTTCTCCTGGGTCGCCTAATGCAAATGTCAGCCCTGCAACAACTCAGCGTGCTCCTTCAGTGGCCCAATCTGTGTCAGTCACTCATTCTCCAGCCGTCGTCAGCCAGAAGCCGCAGTACTATCAGGACTCGACATCAATCAACCCGGCGCTCCAGTACTCGTATGAGGCTCAGCAGCACCAGCAATACCAGGCACCGCAGCAGCAATATGCTCAGCAAGACCAGCAGCAGCAGCAGCAGCAGTCTTCTTACCACCAACAATACACCACCCAGCAGGACCACCAGAGGATCGCTGATTTTGATACCCAGAGCAACCCCAGCTCGATATACTCTGTTGGCTCATCTGCCGCCGCCGCTGCAGTAGCAGCCGCCGCAGCAGCAGCAGTCTCCACTCCATCGTCGGCACTCGCGCAGCCACAACCCCGTATTCTCACCAGCAACATTAGCATGCAGCAACCAGGCCAGCAGCAAATCAGCATCGCTAGCCTTTCGGCATCTGTCTCGACTCCGGCATCAGTCACCACTGCATCTACCGCCACCTCGGTTACCACCCCACACACAACCATGCAGCAGCCATTTGTCTCCTCGCATGCGCTCCCCACATCATTTCTTGGCCAGAGCCCCGCAGTCGCCAGCACTGACTACAGCATGCTGCTGTACCAGCATCAGCACATGCCGTCAGCGGATCGCTCGGTCGCAGTAACAGCAGGAGTCAGCGGCGTGGTTAGTAGCACGAGTGTCAGTCCCATCTCCCAGCATGCGCTGGCATCTGCTGACCAGCAGTACTCGTCAATACATGGTCAGCTGGATGGTCAGATGCGCTATATGGCGGTTCCAGGCCAACCCTCGGGAATGCCAAAGCCCCTTGCTGCGGGTCCTTCGGCTGGCATGCCGATGGATCGCTCTTTCCGCCAAAATCCCATCTCTGCACAACAGCAGCAGCAGCACGGGTTTGTTGCCATGCAGTACCACCAAGCACAGCAACACCAGCAGCACCATTATTCACACCACTACGGGCAGCACCACCAACAATCGGCATTTACTGCGCAGCCGCCAGCTACTGCGTCAGCAGCCGCCGTTGCAGCAGTTATGAGCGAGGGCAGGGCAGGGCAAGCGCAGATGGGCTCAGCCTCGGGCAGTAGCAGTATGCACGCCGGGGGGTACCATGCCGTGCACTCGGCGGGTGCAGGTAGCCAAATGGCGCCAAGCCAGGTTTCGGCAGCCCAGGTAGCGGCAGCAGTTGCAGCAGCAGCCTCGGCACACACAATCCCAGTCGTGAGCTCAGGCACGAGCAGCGGAGTTGTCAGCGGCGGCATTGAGCAGCACGGATTATCGGCGCTTAAGCTCCCAATTGTGACGCAGACAGGCGGCGAGCCCAGCATGCCTGATTATCTTGACGTAAGTACATGAAAGCGATGAAACTGTAGACTGAGGCCGTTTGTTTGTCCCAATATTGCCTATCCGATTACACCGGCCAGCGCATTCTTCTCTTCGCAGTCCCTCTCCTCCCCTCCCCCTTATCCGCGCCTCGGTGCACACGAATTGCTGCCAAAAGCTAATATTCCAAATATGGAATGCCTGTTATTTCATGTTCCCCCTTATCCGCGCCTCGGTGCACACGAATTGCTGCCAAAAGCTAATATTCCAAATATGGAATGCCTGTTATTTCATGCTGAAATGCGCTGCTGCTGGCGTAGGACTATACCCAGAGCTACATGGTTGGTGGCCAATCGATAATGGAGCCAAACTCCGCCTCGCCTACGGAACAAACGCTGGACGCTGATCTCATCAACAGGCTCAACGAGCTCTTTATGAAATACCTTGAGCAGATCTGCTCCAACAGTAAGTACAAGCAGAAGATGCTGCCACAGCGCGAGCACACAATCGACTGAGAACAATGCGCGTGCGGCTGTCGAGGCAAAGGAAAAGGGACCACGTCTGCTGAGCTGGCAATTGTCTTGCGTGTTTTTGCTGGCCTCCAAATCGCGCACTGATGCACACAGCCAATGGCTGCAAGGTTGCATTGTGTCGCAAAGCCCGGCGGTTGGGCATCTCTGCTGGCAGCAGGCACAATTGCAAGTGGCAGCAGCGCCAATTCATACTAAATCAACACAATGGCCCTTGGCTTTCCCGCCTTGAGCGGCTTGGTTATCCATTGTAGACATAACGGTTGATTCTGAAGGCGAATCTATGTAAGTATATGCTATTTCATGTACTCGCGTCCACCCTTGTTCCCACCGCGCTGTCCATGCCTGCTCCCCCTCCACGCGCTCACATGCACCGCCTCTGCCAGAATGCAGCCATTCATGGCGCCTGTGCCATTGCACAGCTGCTGCCCCCCACTGCCAGCATGTGTATGCGTTTCAGACCCGCTATTTTTAGCCCTGGGCCATGCATGGGCATCTATGAAATTGTGAGGTGCACCTGTGCGGACAATACATGGGGGAGAGAATAGCAATACCTGTTCTGCGAAAGAGAGAAATCCGATTCCCACCCAGCTCGCTCACACACAATCGGCGCCGCTCTCTTCCGTCCTGTCTGCCTGATGAAAAACATCACATACGCGCTTTTACTCGCTGCTCTGCAGCCAACCAGAGCTGAAGAGGATTACTTGGCTGTATCCCGTTCGCCCCCTATTAGCCGTTTTCCGCGTGGTTCTGGCCTAAACGGTCTGGCCCGCATACACCTTTTTGTTTACTTCTTGGGCGATTTTCGCGCTGCTGTTGAGGAAATGTGATGGAGGGCGTAGCTGCTAGGACTTGGAGGAGAGGCACTATCACGTGGGGCCGGCACGCCCTTCCTTTCTTCTTGCCTCGCTGCCTCATACATACGCATATTCATTTACTCATACATGTGTATGCGAGGTCTGAGCTGCTGTGTATGGCTAAATGCCCCCTGCAAATATTCAATCGCTTCGCTCTGTGCTTGCGAAAATCCGCCAGCAACGGCAGCACACGCGCTATTGGCCGTTATTTCAGTCCATCTGTTCCATCTTCCGTGCACAGACACGCCGACCGCGTCCACCTTTTCCAAAACCCGCCCACGCATTGCCCGCTTCTCAGGCCTAGCCCCTTCCAAAGCAGCCTTGCAGTTTTGCTGGCGCTGCGCATATTATTAGCTAATCGGGTTCTTGCAGGAATAGGGTGCAAGCCTGCTGACAAGGGTCTTTGTAGCCCCTTGCCTTGAACGTGCCTATTCCTAGTGCGGCCATTTCCCCTGCGCTTCCGCCCACTGTCCCTACTCCCAGTTCATGTGCCGCTGTTTGTTTTTTTTGCAAACGACTCCAGTTTACCCAATTTTGCCTCATTCCCAGACACCCTGCCGGCACACATACACACACACACATACATATCGGCAGCAGCCTTCCTTCCTTTGTGTGCAGCATCACAGTTGCCTTTGCCGTGTGTTTTGCAGAGCTGGATGGGTGGGGTGTAGGGGATCGCTGCTGTGGTTAGCAAGTAGATCTTGCGCGGCACTCGTCGTTTCATCCGCCTCCACTTTGCATGGCTAAAGTTAGCCAGTACACCTCGTTTGTTTTTCTAAAATGCGCCGGCATATATGCCTCGCTTGTTCCCACACTTGCTCAGTCTGAAATAGCGATTCGTTGATCACGTGGTGCTGCATGTACCTCAACCACTGCAAACCCCTCACACGAAAGCCCCTCTGCCCCTTTTCAGCGCCAGCAACCACCACCGATCCTATTCATAATGCCGCTCATTACACACGTATTGCGCTCAATTGTTTGCGCATATGTGGTGGGAAGGACTATTTCACGAGCCACACGCGTGCATATTTGTGTACACATGGATGCGTGTGTCTTGCTATACACGGATCCTAATCCTCGCTAAAGTGCCTTCAGCAGTCTCCCACGACCAATACTGACGGCCTTTCACATGCCTACCACTGCTGCTGGTGCTGTTGTTTTTGCTCTATCTTCGTGTAGACACCAGACGCAAATGGCCAAAAAGCTGGAGAAGCTGGAGCAATGCACGGAGTACCGGACATTCCGCTTCCGCATTCAGGCGTTTTCTAATGCATACCGCGAGTTTATCGAAAAGGAGGCGGGAATGACGGAGCAGGTTGTGAGCAAGCAGCAGCTGCGCAACTACCTGCACCAGCAGAAGTACATCTCGCGGTACAACGAGGATGGCAAAAAAGCCAAGAGCAAGGGCCACCACGTATGGAATGTCGAGGCAAAGAAAATTTCTCGCAACAGCTGGTGGTTCAAGGAGTTCAACAGGCGCATTGCCTCGCCACCGCCAAAGGCAGTCGTTGGCGTTCCGTACGAATGGACACCGACTATCTGGGACCCCCAGATCAGAGCGCCAAAGGTGTACTTCAACTCGGACTGGCTGCCACCTTGGCTTCGGTGGGAGAACAACTCGCTCAGAGGCATTCCGCCCGCCGATGCGACCGACTGCAACATCACGGTGACAGCGAGCTACTACCAGGGCAAAGAAGGTAAGCTATTGCTTGCGCACGAAAGCCTGAGTGCTGGGAATGGGCTGTCATTTCCCCCCTTTAGAATACCACCCAGTGCTGGACTTTACTTTTGGGCTGCAGCTTCACCCGGCTAACGTGAATTGTGAAATCATGTGCTACTTTGCTCTCGACTGTAGTCCGCCACCTGAAGACCCCGTTCACCCTCCATGTGGTTCCCCACTCTTCATCGTCCATGTTCATGCCCTAAAGATACACCGCTGCCACCACTGCACACGCACTGTCTACACACTCACACGCATACGCATACAAACATACATTCATGTACCTTTCCAAGGACTGCTGGGGGCGGGGTTTGGGATGTCGGCCTGGCTCTTGGGCAAGGGACTTGGTGGCACATGCGCAGGCGCTGCTCACACCGTCTCCCCTTGGCTGGAGCGAGTAAGAATGAGTGGCACTGGCACTTGAAGGCACACGGATACTTTTTGCGTCAGCGGCCACGCTCTTGCCTCACTTTCGGCATGGCACATGTAGCCGCGCACCTCCTCGCTGTTCCCCTTTCCTGCAGCTCCACCCCCAGCAGAGGCAGAGGCATGGCAGGATCCGTGCGCAGCTCTTCTGCGCTATCCACCTCTGGAGCCACCAGCTTCTTGCTCCACCACCGCTGCCTCCAAACCCTATTCATCTCGCCTCTCCATTCCTCATTTTCCCTCGCTGTTCGTTTATCGGCTTAATGTTTCTTGCTTTCGTTTCGTTTCGTTTCGTTTCCTCCCACTCACTCTCTTCACTCCCAGGCATTGAACGACACTCGCTTTTCCTCTATAGCCTCTCTTTTCTAGTTTTTACCCTCTTTCTTACATGCTGTTTGTCGAATAGTACCTGCTTGCTTTGCTTTTTGAACCCCACCCCGTGAAGCCATACACACGCTCTGGGTCTGCCGCCATGTGAGTGAAATGCTGTATTGTTAAATGAGCACCAGCGCCAAGATCAGCCAAGAAACCGGAAAAGCTACTCGCCGCTTGGTCGAGCTCGCAAAGAGCACACCTCTTCCACCCTTAAATGCGCGGTGCTTTCATTTGTAAACGTCAGTGTTTCTGAAGCTCGAGTTATCCTTCAATGAGTCATTGTGGGCCTTGTACTCCATCACGCAATCACCAGGAATGCCCAGGATCTGCTTCATAATATCTCTGATTTGGATGTTCGTTTTCGCATCCAGCGCCGACTTGTTCCACAGCGACAGGATGTCCTCCGAGTTCCTAATCGACAGCACAATGCCACACACATCGTCGCCCACCGCAAACACATCTCCAACCACAGCCATGGCCAGCCTCTCCCAGAGCCTGGACGCCAGGCCCTTCTTGAGGCGGATCATCCATTTGCCCCCATTCATGTTTGCGGGGTCCTCCCACACAGGCCGCACGCCTGCTCGGAACATGTGGTAATCCGTAATGGTCTGCACTTGGTGCGGCCTCTGCAAATGGCTATAAACGGCCCAGAACGCCTCAACAGTGCCAAAGGTGGCTATTTTAATCATCGCTGCCTCGTAATCGTCAATCTTCTGTCCAGGTGCCCTGTGCATGAACCAGAACGACCAGGAGAACCGAAGCGGGTGCTCGCTGGCGCTGTACCGCTGTGCGTCCGCAGCACCACCTTCCCTGCCGCCATTCACAGTGGCATCTGTTTTCCTCCCTTCCTCGCCTCCGCCGTCTCCGCTGCTGCTGGTGCCTCCCGCCTGTGGGAATAACCGAGAGACATTCCACGGCGTTCTGGAATTCGTTGATGGATAGGAGGGGGCCTGTCCCGGGCCCACTGCTGCCGCTGATGTAATTGGCGATGTGCTGCCGTTGCCGTTGCCGTTGCTGCTGCTGCTGCTGCTGGCGAGTTTGTCGCGTTTGTACTGAACCAGCTTTGTAAGCGACCCTGAGGCTGAGAGGTAGTTTGCGTCTCGCGTCCTCTTTGTCGCAGTCGGGGGTTTCGTTGGTGCGGCGTACATTCCGTTTGGAAGGAGGGGTTAATTAAGGTCGTGTGGGTTTCTTAGAACGAAATGGAGGCTATAGGCGGCCCGTGAAGGGTGGTTTTGTAGCTAGTGTATAATGTTAATTGTACTGAAAAAGAAGTAGAAGTATAGGCTGCGCGTGCAAGTAGACTGTGATGCCAAAGGTGCAAGATAAAAAAAATAAGTTTAGGCGCTTGATGGAGGTGGACTTTCTTGCTGTTACAACGTAGTGCGTTCTAATTAAACGAAAAGAAATTCTGGGATAGGCTGGGCACAAGAGGAGAAAAGTGCAGATTCAGCACCACGCCCAATTGCAGCCAACGTCGTCAAGCACTGAAAAATCCTTTTCCGCCCTCAGCCTAGCAGGCATTGAGCCATGGCTCGTCATTACTGCCCGCCACCTGCCTCCACGGCCAGATCCCATAGTAAACGCGCTGCACAGCCGTCTGCACGCGCACCAGTCCTCCATTCAACCTCGACAGCCAGCAGCAGCCTGGCTCAAAAGTAGTTGCAGTTTGTTGTACATACAGGCGTGCTTCTATATCTATATAAAGGTGGCCAGCGGCTAGTTGATTTTGCGAAGAACCTTGCGCATGGCGCGCAGCCCCGAGAGCGTGAGGGCCATGATTGAGATGAACGCAATCGTCGATACGATGAAAAACGCATCCGGGTGGTTTTCAAGCGAGTTGACAAGATTCATGCCAAACAGCCCCGAGAGGAACGTGCCCGTGCTGAGCCCCACAGTCAGTATAGTCAGCCGGATCTCCAGCAGCAGCAGGCTGTTTCTCTGCGAGTCAAGGATGATATTCACGACATCCTCCGTCGTTCTCACATGCGAGGACACTGACTCGACGTGATTCACGATCTCCTCGACCTGTTTCAGGTACGTCTCCATCATCAGCTCGACCTCCTCGTGGTCGTTGGTCGCACGCATGCTGCCGTTTAGCTTCTGCGTCAGGTACATGGCGGCTAGATCCTCGTCTTGCTCGAGAACCTCCTCGATGGCATCGCGGATGTTGAGAGCCTTCTGCTCGAATCGCGACAGCTTTTTGGAGTACTGCAGCAGCTCGCGCAGCTTGGACCGATCCACACTCTCCTCCAGGTAGGCCAAGAGGTTTTGCACCAGATTGACCAGCACTTCCTCATCGCTCTGCAACGACGTGACCACGCTAATAAGCACAGCCTCCAGCGCCCTGAACTCAAACGCTTGCGCAGTCTCTCCGTCGGCGGCCAGGGCGCCATTGCTGCTCCTCAGCCTCTCCTGCAGCTCATAAACGAGCATGCTTTGGTTATAGTCGCTGGTGGATCCGATGGAATCGAACAGGACGACGCGGTCAGCCTCAATTAGCGCTCTAATATGCAGTAGGTTGACCAGGATGGCGTGCTTGCGCACCAGGATGGCCGGCATCTGGTTGACAAACTTGCTATCGATCTTGCGCAGATCGCGGGCCTGCAACCCGTGCTGCGCACAGAGCTCCGATTTCTGAAACTCCCCCGCGCGCACCGTCACGTTGCCGTCCTTGTCCAGCTCCGTGCACCGCAGGGTCAGGTCGGGCATCTGCTGCATCTGGTCATACCGCGTGTGCGTGTCCTTGGGCATGTCACAGGGCCGTGGACCTGCGCTACGCTGATACCCAGAGGCATCCTGCTCTGCCGACGACACACTGCCCTCCTTCTCGCCCTTGGCAGCCTTGTCCTTGGGCCAGCCTTTAGGTTTGTTGCTGCCAGCTAGCGGCTTAGTCAGGTGCTCGAAGCCCGAGAGAAAATCATGCTTGACTTTGCCCTTGCCCACGGCATCCACGAGGCTCTTCGACCGCTTTGTCTTCAGTTTCTCGAGGTCTGGGAGCAGATCAAACATGTTGAATGAAAACCAGCGCCTCTGCTCACACCGAACCGCACTACCAGCCGTCCGGTACAGCCGCGCCCTCCCCTCGACTCCACATGCTGCCAGCGTGGCCAGCCCCCTGGTGTAGCCGCTGTTTGTCAGCAGACGACCTGCCTTCCCTTTTCCTCCGGAGAAGGACAGCAGGCCTTTGGCCGATTTGGCGAATACCTTGCGGTTGATTCCGTTGGTCAGCAAAAGTTCCTGCGCCTTCGAGAGAGCATTTGTCGCTGTCAGCGTTCCCCAGAGTAATGTGTTCATGGTTCAATAGCAAGAGAGGGAGGTCTATGTAGCACGCAAAGAGGGCAAGTAGAGAAACAAGTGCAGCTGAAGCGCGTTCTAAATTAGCAGACGGTTACAGGCAAGAGAAAGAAAGAACGAGCCACGGCGTAGTTTGCCACGCTCCGGCTGACTGGTTTGGGGAGAAGCCGCTGTATTTTGCTTCTGGCATTGCTTACTCAAAACACTACGCAAGCTTTTTTTTGCTTGCAGAGATAATCTCTCTTCTGCCCCTTACTTTTCCACCGCCCTTGCTTTACACATCCACAGCACCTGTCTCGGCGACCTTGTACAGGGATCAATACAAAGATGGCGCCAAGAGGATTCGGCTGCGTGGCCCGCCAAACCCGGCTAATGCGGAACCCGCTCGTGCGAGGCTTATGCACAGCCGGTGCCAACAGCAAAAATAACCAGCAGCGCCCACTCATTATCCTCGGCCTCGAGTCGTCCTGCGACGACACAGCAGCAGCCATCGTCGCCAGCAACGGGCAGATCCTGAGCGAGACCAACCGGCACCAGTACGACGTGCACGAGGAGCACGGTGGCATCGTTCCGGGTCTGGCAGCCAACCACCACCTCAAAAACATGCCTCTCGTTGTGCACGAAACACTGTCCAAGGCGCAGCTGAAGATCGACGACCTGGACGCCATCGCAGTGACGCGGGGCCCTGGCCTACCAGCCAGCCTGAGCGTCTGCGTGGCAACAGGCAAAGCCCTGGCTGCTGTGCACTCGAAGCCGCTGGTTGGCGTGCACCACATGGAAGCACACGCGCTGATGGCACGAATGGGCAACGAGGATCAGGTCAAGTTCCCCTTTTTGTGCTTGCTGATTAGTGGCGGCCATACCCTGACGCTTATTGTGCATGATGTTAACGAGTATACGATGATCGGCACCACGAGGGACGATAGCGTGGGCGAGGCGTTTGACAAGGTCGCCCGAGAGCTCGAGATCCCGTGGATTGATGCCCAGGACGGCGGAGGGCCGGGTCCAGCGCTCGAAAAGCTGGCGCGCGAGGGCAATGCATCCAGGTTCCCCCTGCCCGTGCCGATGGACAAGGCCACCAGCGCCAAATCCCCTGATTTCAGCTTCTCGGGACTGAAGACGAGGATCAAGCGCATGCGCGAGACTGGTATGTTCAACCCGCAGACACGCCAAGATCAGGCAGACGTAGCTGCGGCGTTTCAGCTTACAGCCACGCGGCACATACACAAGAAGGTTGCGCTGGCGTTCAAGCGAGCCCAGGAGCTGCAGGTGCCCGTGTCGGCGCTGGTCGCTAGCGGCGGCGTGGCCAGCAACCTGGCAGTTCGCAGTAGCCTGGACTCCCTTGCGCAGGCTAACAACGTGCCCTTGGTGTGCCCGCCGCCCAGGCTGTGCACGGACAACGGCGTGATGATTGCATGGGCTGGTGTTGAGAGGTTTAGGAGAGGCCTGCTGGATCCATACACCATCGATTTCATTCAGAGGTGGCCGCTGGAAGACCTGAAGCACATGGGATACCAGAAGAGATCGACCAGCTTTGAAGCCTGGCAATAATGCCAATCAGCGGCAGCGCCGCTTTTCCTGTATCTGCCTTGCTTCTGGAACAAAATGGCCCTGCCAAGACCTGCAGAGGGCGCACACACAGTTTCCACTGCCTTCGGCAGTCTTCTCTTCTTTCTGCGTGCTGCCACAACACCAGCAGCGCTAGAGAAGACACTGAACACCAGAGACCCCTCGTTCGAGTCCATTCTTGTGGAACCAGCGACGCCTTTCTTTTTGCAAGACCTCGATCGAAGTAGGAAACGGCCCATCGCCAGTCATCCAGCAGCGCGCTCAGGCAGCAGCACTGCTTGCTCCATGTGCTCTGGAAGCAGCACATTGAACAGCCCGCCTTTCCATGATACAAGATTGCCTTCTCCCAGCCATCTTCCAGCAAGACGGCATGATTTGCACTGCTGCCGCACAATGGACCGACGAAAACAGAAGTGCATGCCCACTTGGGCTTGAGCACGTCCGCCCATCCAAGCACCAGCCAATCGCACTGCGCCGAGCGCATCTAGGCTGGCAAGCGCCGTTCAGCGAGGTCAGGCGGCGAGCCGCGTCAGCTGCACTGCTTGAGGACGAGAATTGGGCCGGCCTATTTTTCTATGCTACCCAGCGATTGTTGTGGCCCTATTTAACAGGTGGCCCTCATCCTCGTTTCCTCCACTTGGATGACCAACAGCGCCATCTTTCTTTCCTTTCCGCTATCTTTTTCTCTCCTCTCCTCTCCCCTCTGCAGGCTTTATTTTAATCACACTCCTAATAGCACTAAACCCCGTTAATACCCTTCTCCGGGCCAAGCCAAAAAAACCAGCCATGTCTTCTATCGATCCCGCCGTCATCTTCGCTGCAGGCGTAGCCACGGTTGCTGCGATTGTGTACTTTTACTACTTTTCTCCGCAGGCCAACCAGCCCGACATCCACCCTCTTCAGATTGCCCAGCAGTCATCCGTCAGCAAGGTCCGCGAGTCCCCACACGAGAGCGCCATCTACCGGTCCAAGCTCGCCCCCGAGGGCACCGAGCTTCTCTCCACTCCCTCGAGCGAGCTGAAAACCCTGCGCGACGCCATCCGCAACGGCCGCCGCTTGGCCAACCCGAAGGCCATCCAGTATGTTGTTGAAGAGAAGATACAGGCTATTGGCTCGGACGACGCGGCCAACCGTGTTGGCGCACTGGCTGGCGGTCTCCTGCGTGCTGCCAAATGGACAGACTCGGAGAAGAAGTCGGCCGCTATCCTCTTTTACGGCTCCCCTGAGTTTCTCGTCGCCTACCAGGCCTGCATCGAAGCTGGCATCGCTGCCATCCCCCTTTGTGTCAACGACTCCCTGGCTGACATTGGCGCGATTCTCAAGCACTCGCAGACCCGCGTTCTCATTACTACCAGCGACTTGGCCATGAAGATCAGCAGCTCGCTTGCAGGCACCTCGCTCACCCACGTTGTGATTGCCGGCGAACTCGATGGCTCTGAGGAGTCTGACAGGGTGCGTGGCGCCGGCCAAGTCGTCTCCTTTGAGGAACTCCAGCAAGGAGAGGCACCCGAAAAGGACGCACTCATCAGCCCCACCGACGCTGCCTACATCCTCTACAAGGTTGCTCCTGACGGCAGCGGCAAGCCCCGCGGCGTTGTCATCAGCCACAGCAATGCTCTTGCGGCCATCGCCGGCCTGATGTCTGGTATCCCAGCTGACAAGGCTCTGACGAACAAGGACGTGTTCATGTCGGTGGCTTCTATGGCCGATGCCAGCAACCTCAACTTCATCAACACCTCGCTTCTGCTGGGCTGCTCCATTTGTATCCTGGAGACCGTTGACTCGGAGAAATTCTGTGCCCAGGCGTATTTCTACCAACCCACCTTCACTTACCTGGAGCCACTGGTGACACGCGATTTGGTGCAACTGTTTACTTCGCATATTGAGAAGTATCCAAAGTTCGAGCACAAGATGTTCATGTTCGGGTACAGGAAGGTGGTCGACTCGTTCATGCGCGGCGTTTTGCCCAAGCTGACCTTCTGGGACTTTTCGTATTTCCGCCACTACCGCAACGTCATGGGCGGCAAGATCCGTTTGATGTATATTGCCGGCTCCACCCCGTCGAAGCACATTGAGTGGCTGCGTGTCATGCACGGTGCCAAGGTTATCCCTGTCTTTGGCACGCCCCAAACTACCGCCATCGTCACGGCTGGTGCATTTTACGATTACGCATCGGCTATCGAGACACACAACGTCGGCGCTCCGGTGGCATGCAACGAGATCAAGGTTGTTGATTCCAGCGATTCAGTTGCTTTCACTGCTGAGGACAAGCCCAACCCCCGCGGCCTGATCGCTGTCCGCGGCCCCAACGTCACCACGCAACTGTGGAACGACGAAGAGGTCAAGACCCAGGATGCGTGGCTCACCCTGCCCTACTATGGCGAGATCATGCCCAATGGTACCATTGATGTGGTTGGCGTGAGCCAGACCATCGTGAAAACCGAACTGAACCAGGAGGGATATATCTATATCGAACGTCTAGAACGCGCCCTAGCTTCGTCCAACGCCGTCACCGACATTTGCGTGGTTGCTGAGCCAAAGTCGCGCAAGATCAGCGCTATCGCTCATCCAAGACCCATGGCCCTGTATGCCGCTGCCCACCAGATGAAGAAGACGTACAAGATGAAGAACATCGAGGCGTATCCCTGGTGCACCGAGTATATTCGTGATAAGCTGGTTAAGGTGGCCAAGGAGACCGGGTATGAGTGGCTGGCGGAACTGCCCGAGGATGAATTCACTGTGAAGCTGGTCTCCGCGCCTTTCTCGATGGAGAACAAGCTGGCGCTGGCTGATGGAGCCATTGATCGGACGGTTGCCAAAAAGATCCTCAGTGGCGAGCAATAAAGCATGTTATGTTATATCTCTACAACGTGTATCGAATAAGAACACTTCCGTTTACCTTGGATAGCTGGTGTGTTTGCTGGAGTACACCAAACTCAGCACCCATGCGAACTCTGAACATGCTCGTGGTTGACAGGGAGTGGGGACAGCCAAAGAGCGTAGAGCGTAGAGCAGCATCCATCTTTGGTAGGCAAGAGATTAGTGAACAAGGACACCAACAGGCTTGCAGTGGATTGGCTGGCGCTGGTGTGAGGTGGAAAGACGTGCGAAGGCGGAGAAATGGAGCGTTATTCCAGCCAGCATTGACACCTGTGCCAGGACCTCTTGCTGCTTCCATCGCTGTATGCATGGCATCGGCAGCACCAACTCCATATCCTGCTCCAGAGCCAGCACTCTGCAGACAGCGAAGCCTTGATCTCTGCAAAAAGTGGCACATGCCTTGGTGGCTGAGGCAGCCAACCGAGCGGCTTCAACCTTTGATCCTCCTAGCATCACAAATGCCTTTGTATTGGTGTGCTCTTGCTGTTTGTTTGCTCTTGTTGCCTGCCAGTGCTTTGATGCAATATATATCCCCGCTGGTCACTGCAGCACATGTGTGTGTGTGTCTATGAGATGAAAAGCAGCAGCATTTGGGGAGAAAAGCAAGGAGAGACAAGCAGTTGTTTGCTGCTGAAGCAGGCTATCCAACAAAGTCGTTGGCGGCGGAATCGTGGACGGGGTCACTTGCAACGTGGGCATCCTTGCTGTTGGCGAACACGGTGGCGTCGTGGAAGTCGGCGTGGTTGGTGTTGCGGTCGAACTGGCGGTTGAAGTCAAGGGCTGCAGGGAATCCATAGACATGTGCACCATAGCCATGCCCACTGTATCCGTAGGGATAGTAGCTGGTGTAGGCGTAGGGATAGTGGCACCCAGCATATCTGGAGCCTTGGAGGCGGG
>MU604103.1:0-26575 GCA_025201845.1 Martensiomyces pterosporus | reverse complement strand
TGTCCATGTGACTGCAGACTGCGTCGTGTGGAGGTCGTCCCTGACCTTCTGGATGCTCGGATAGTACATGTTTGCGGACAGTGGGCTGACCAGGGCGGTGAGTGCTGTGATGAGGACGATTACAGCTCTTGCCTTTGCCGAGAACGGGCAGTACGGCAACGCCTGTTCGCTTGTCTGCGCAGGCGGTGGCTCTGACTTTTCATTCGATGCGCCGGGCTGGCGGGAACTAGTGGTCGTGGGGGTAGCTGCAGTGGTCTGGCGCATTGCCTGTGTCTGTGGGTCCTTGTGTGAGTTGGGAATGCGATGTTGTTTTTGGGGTATGGTTATGAGGTGGCTTGCAGCGATGAGAAAGGCGTGAATAGGTAGCACAGACACTGGTACCATTCGTCTCGCTACCGGCCTTAAGTACCCATGAATAAGCTCTGTGCTCCTGTTCATCATCTATTTTGTTCCTGGACGCTCAACCGGAGTTGGCTGGAAGCCCACCGAATATTGAAAATGCTGGCGGTCGGACTTGGCTAAATGCAAGATCCCAGGCAACTGCGTTTTTCCGCGATGCAGTGAATCCGGCCACAGGCCCATCACCGCATGTCGGGAAAATGTTTATTCGAACAACAGCGTTTTAGCCCTCTCCTGCCGTACCTGTGTCCGCTCTTCGTAGTAGACATTTTTACCACCTTTTCTCTTCAACCCGTGCCAGCTAGAGCAACGAGCATATTCGGTTAATGTATTATTCCATGGCGACTGTCAAGTTGTCCTCCGATTTCCACGTATCAATGTAGTTTTCACACCGGACCCACGGTGATGGTTAATATTGGGTTATTTTAAACATACAAATGTTCAGGCTGCGAGCACATAGCAAAAACAATCTATATGGGGAATCTGTTCCGTAGCTGCTCACCTCTGAATGTGATGGGCAGGGTCAGCAATAGCCCAAGAGCAACGAGAGAGCCAAATATCGTAAACTCCCAGCCCCAGCCAATGCTGGTCTTCATGTTGATGAGCACCTGAGTGCAGACGCCACTCCACAGCGATCTGAAGAATGCCTGCGATGCAGTGATGCTAGCCCCGCGGGTCGGATACAGGTCGATGAGGTAGTTGGAGGTGAACGAAAGCTGCCACGACAGGGATGTGCCGCAAATGATCTGGACCACCAAGACGCCGCCAAGAGGCACCGTGCCAGCGTGGATCATCCAGCCATAGGCGATAGTGGAAGCAGCAAATGGCACAGCACCAGTCCACAAGTAGCGGACTCGGATTTCAGCTGGGACCTTGATCTGCTGGCCGCCACTTGCCTCCGAATTGGCACTCTCCCCTGCCAACTTCTTCCGCTCACGGTTCAGCACAAAGTCGACAAATCTGCCGCCAAGGACAGACCCCAGAAGACACCCACCGCCCATGCCCAGGTATGTGAGCCCCGTCTTCGTCTGCGTAAACTTGTATATCGCGCTCATCACAAATGTGTTCGAGTTGCTCATTGCAATGTAGCCGCCAAATACCATCGCATTGTGGAAAATGACGGCCATGACGATTGGGTTGCGCGCGTACATGAGCGTCTGGATCGGATTGTTTTCGCGCCATGTTGGCACCTCAGGGATGTTCACTGGGCGAATTTGGTGCTTTTGAGCAACGATGCGGCGGTGAGTCTCGGGCAAGAAGAGTATCAAGGCAAGTAGCGAGACTCCAGCCATGATGGTTAGCATCCAGAAAATGGCACGCCATCCCAAGTGCTGGCCAACCACTCCACCGATGATAGGCGCCAATGGAGGTCCCAGAAGCGCGCCCAAGAAATAAAGCCCCATTGCTGTGCCACGCTCCTTGCGCTCAAAGATGTCTGCGATGGTGCCTGCACCCACACCAAGCACCGATGAGGAGCCAGCCGACTGGATGAGGCGCGACACCAGGAGGCTGGCAATGTTTTTTGACAGCGCACACCCGATGCTTCCTGCCGTGTATATGAGCATAGATGCTATGTACACGTTCCGGCGGCCGTATCTTTCGGCAATGTTGCTCCAGAACAGCGGGAACACGGCCATTGCGTAGAGGAACACCGAGACGGATGTGTTTATCGTTGACAGCGACACATCCAAATCGCGTGCGATTATGTGGATTGAAGGATAGTAGCTCGAGGAAGAGAATGGCGCTAGCAGACCGGCATAGGCAATAACAACGACGATGCGTATCTTCTCAGCCTTCGTGAAGTGTGAATAAGGAAGATTGTCGGCTGACTCGACCACGCTTACCTTGCTCTTTGGGGTCTCTTCCAAGTCCACTACAGCCATCTCATGCGTGGGCTTGTCAGTAGCGGCGTCGTGTGTGGTGAGTGCGCTTTCCTTGGTGCTTGCTGTCGAGCTGTACACACTAACCACCATGACAAGCTGCTATTACGATGTGGTAGTGATCTGGGTGCTAATTAACAGAAAAGCCGTATGCACTACAAGCGCTGAGTACGGAAAAGAAGAGGAAAAAGAAAGGAGGCGGCTGAGCCGGTGCTGTAGCGGAAGCTCCTATGGCCAGCCATGCTCTTCCTTCTCGGTTCCGCTGGCTTTGTGCTGCTTATCACTAGGCAGGCAATCCCCGCGATCGTCACCCACCACTATTCTATCTTCGGACTTTGCAACTCCGCGAATTTGGTCTGCTGAACAACCCCCACCCCCAGCACACGCCTCGGTCTGCAGAGGTGTGCTCTGCGTCACACAGTAGCCCTGCGCTAAAATAAGGACACCGCGCACTTGTCGGTTCTGGACTCACACTGCTGCTTAGGTGTAGCAGGCGCCAAGCGCAAAGGGCCCATGCCAGCATAGTGAGGTGGCTGGCCCACTGGTGCTGTGTGCTGTGTCTAGCGGCGGTCCAAGAATGCACAAATCACCGGAATTTCGCTGCGTAAGGGTTTCCCAACAAATCACCACCGCCGTCCGCCCTTTTTGGAGCCAACAGCTTCGTTCTTGGCAAGGCTCCACCTCCGAGATGCCCAAGATGCCTGAGATGCATGGAGCAGCACGCATGCAAAGGGCTGATGGGAAAGAGCGAGTGTAGCGGAATAAAGCTCTGCCGATTTCACTGATGTCGCTGGGGTAAGCAGACAAGCACATGTTTATTAGGATATGCGTAAGAGCTGCACTGACAGCAGATGTAAAGTGAGTGGATGCTGGAGTATTGGAAGACAGCGTGCATGTGGTAAGGTGTATGTGACAATTATTGGGTGATTACGCCTGGAATGAGGGAGGGCTGGCTGGCTGGCTGGCTGGCTATTTTTTTCGGTGTGGTGCGCGTTTATCAGAGGGGTTCCGGCTATCGCTGTGGGAATCGTGGATTCATACAGCAGCACAATGGATCCTAGCGTGGAAGACACGTGGAATGCAGCGGTAGCCGCTGAGCTTTACGACTGGAGCATGTTTATCGGCCGTGTCACAATGATGCTCATGCGGTGCAGCTTCCGTCTTATTGACGAGTGCCTGCGCGCAAGCTGCTCGGCCATCATCAATTCATGGTCGTCGTCGATATATGGCACTGCATTTTCGAGCTCTGGCATATCCTTTTCGGCAAGGCTGAACAGGTCGTTTATGTCGGTGTCGGGGTAGCTCTGCCTCCAGGTGCCAGCTGCTTCTCTCCCGACACGCACAACCCTCACTTCGCCTTCGCCAGGAGCCAAGTCCACATCGGGCGTTGTTGCTGCGGCCCTCGGTGTTTTTCTGACCCACGGCAAGCTCCCATGCATACGATGAAGCCAGCTCATCTCAAAGATCGACCTGTCTACTAACATGCTGTGTCTAGGCAAAAACGCCTTGTGCAAGTGTTGCTGGTACGAGTAAAGCACCTTTATGTAGAATGGAGGGGGAGAGTAGAGAAAAGAGGATATTGGAGAGCCTGGATGTACGAAAGGCAGCAGGGCAGCCCTTATATCCTCCCTTTGTGCGCGTCATTGTTCGCCACCACAATAAGCACCAAACAGACAGCGCACCATAAAGCGCCTCGGTGTGCTGGAGGCAGGCACATGCGCTCGGCTGCCGTGCTTCGACTTGGCATGTATTAGGCGCATTACGCCTAGAGTTTCCAGAGCTGCCAAGCGCACACCTCCGCCTCTTGGCGCTGCCCACCAATGCCGCACCTCCTCGACCTCAAAGCGCCTTTCTGGCGTGCTTAACGCTCAGCAGAGAGCTCGTATAAGGGATAAGCAGTTCTAGAAAGTGCGCGTTTATGCTTGGCTGGGGCTTCCAAAACATTGGCGTGCTCTTAGCCTACCTCTGCTGAGTATGCCACAGGCCTACTTTTTCTTTGGCTTACTTGTTTTGTCAGTCACACTGATCAACCGCGGTGGCAGGCCGTGCTTTTCAAGCAGCTTTGTGACCGCAGCGACATGGTGGCCCTGCACAAGAACCGAGTGCGCGTCCTTCTTTCCAGGGATCGGGTCGACTGCAGTGCTGGATGCGCAGATCGTTCTTAGCTCCTTGGCAATTGCATTCGGATCGATTCCATATTTCTCCAGCCCAGCGGTTCGCGTAATGACCTTGTTGCCCATTTTCTTCTCGCAAGTGATGTCGACCACCGGTGGGCTGCCAATCTTTGTCACAGGCTCCTTGCCCGGGATAAGGAGCTGGGTGTACAGCGTCATCCGCTCTTGCATGCGTGCCTGCAGCTTGTCTCGCGGGAAGAGCGCTAGCTTGGAGTACTCCTCCTTGGTCAAAAGGCCGTCGCACAGGCGGTGGTCCAGCTTCACCTGGCGTGGGCTTTTGGGGTCGATTAGCTCGCGGCTCTTGATGTAGTCTTCAAGGGCCTGGCGTGTCTGGTGTCGAGTAAAGTACCCAGAGCTGGTCTGTGCGCCAACATCGTCAAACAGCGGCTTGAGTGCATTAGGAGGCTTGAACAGGTCCACAACGCGGATCTGATTCCCGGCTGACTGCTGATGTCCCTGGCTACCAGTTGCTGCTGCTCCTGCTGCTGCTGAACCATTGCCGGCATCTGTGCTTCCCTTGTCCTTCTTCCCCTGCGACACCTTGTATGGCTTGTACTCAACCATGTCCCTGTGCTTCCAGTTGAACGACTTTACATGTGACTCGCCACGGATGTCCTTCAGCTTTATCAAGCCGTGCTTCTCTGCTGCTTTGAGGAACTTTGCCAGCTTCTTGTACGTCGACTTTTTGATATCCAGATCAACCCCATATGGCGCGTTGGGCACGATATAGTGCGAATACACAGCCGATGAGTTGATTGGAAGCAGGCTGGATGCGGTCTTTTCGTCAAGCACGGTAGCCATTGCTTGCTTCAGGGTTTCCATGAGCAATGCGTCCATCTCGGCTGCTGTTATTTCAGCAGGCGTGTTTTGCGCAGGCTCTTCAGCAACAGCAGGCTGCTTGTCAGCGCTATTCTCGGCGCCACCCACTGTCGCTTCGTTGGCCGCAGCTTCCTCCTGCCCCTGCGAATTGGCTGGTTCACTGCTGCCTGACTCTTGGCCGACAACCACCCATTCCCCACCGTCCTCTTCCTCTTCCTCTGCATCGTCATCGCCGACGCCAAGAGAGCTCGCCTCAGCACTCTCTGCCTCAAACCCAAGGTCCTCGGCAATCTGCAAGGTCTCTGGTGGAGCTGACTTGCTGCCCGCCTCCCAGAGGTGGTCCTTGTAAGTGTGCATGATCAGAACCGCCTTGCCCTTAGCGCCAGCAACGCTGCGGATATCCTTCGTGTCGATCGCCAGCACACCGACCGCCTGAGCAGCCACGCTGCCAGGGCAGCAGATCGCTACCAGAGCACCGCGCTTCAGGGCAGGCAGACCGCCCTTGGGGACAATAAGCCCAGGTACCATCAGGTCAGCGCCGCCTATCAGCTTCTTGACAACGGGCTGCCAGGTCCACAGAATCGGCAGCATGCTCGGAAAGTCCCACAGCGTGTATACAGTTGGCGCCAAGGTAGCAGCGTTGCTTCCAGGGAGCTCTGCTTTGACCCAGAGCGGGTTGCCTGCCTCGCTGTAGAAGATATCGCCCTTGTCGCCGATGTGAGATACGAATTTCGCTGTCTGCAGCTTGCTTGGCATTGGTGTCTTTGCCTCCTCGGCGTGCTCAGCAACCGCAGCATCGCCGGCACTGGCACCGCTCTCGGCTGCTGCTGCTGCCACTGATTCCCATGCCGTTGGAAAGCCCTCCTTTGATTCCTGAACCAAGCGCCGGCAATTGGACGACCGGACCGGCGTGCGAGCCTTTGTCTGGAATGGCTTCTTGAACATTTGGCTGTTTAGATTTCGCCGCAGCGCTTTCCGAAAGACCAGCTGCTGTTGTGAAGGGAAAATAATAGAAAGCTGCGTTTGAAAGAAAGCGAGGCGAAGCTTGCTGCACCGCTCTGGCGTGTTTGCTGGCGGAGTCGGGGTGAGCCGGCGAGCCACGCGACAAAGCAGAGCAAGCTGCTAAGCGTTTTCCTTCTCGCCTTTGCTGTTTTTTGTTTTTGAGACAGTTGAAACATGCTGGTAGAAGTAGCTGAACAGAAAATAGCTGAAAGGAAGCATTGAGCTAGAAACGGAAAGTCAACGAGTGTTTTGGCTGCGTGTACAGGAGGGCGCCACAGTCTGTGCATCTACCTCCTCTCCTTGATTACGTATGTCAGCCATAGAAGCGACAGGCCAAGGCTGACCGCCAAGACAGCCCACAGGATCCCGATGTCTGGCCAGAAGGCCAGGAGATCAAACCCAAACGACGAAATCAGCGATGCGCTAGGGATCTGGATCTCCAGCCCAAACTTGACCTCCTCGATGTGTGCGTGACGCAGCTCGTTGATGGCTAGTGCCTCATAGGCGAGATTGAATGACGAAACGCGGCACAGCGGCTTGATGATCGCCGGCATCGACTCCTTGTTGAGGATCAAGCCACCAAAGAGCAGCGAGAAGAGCAGCATGATCGATGCCAGAAAGTTTGACACCACTAGCTCCTCTGCAAGCAGCCCAATGAAGAACATCTGGGAGGCAACGGTCAGGTTGAACAAGACAACGGTGCTGAAGAACTTTATGAACTGGTGCCAGGTTGCCGCCAGCCCGGTCATCGGATACACGATGAGAGTGAGCAGCAGCGGTGGGATGACGCGCAGTGGGACAAGGTCAAATGTCACCTTGGCCATGAAGTACGCCAGCGGATCGTAGAAGGCATTGGCACGCTCGCGTAGATACAGCAGCCGCTCTTCTGAGAATACCAGCAAGGAGGTTGTGCACCCAAATCCATAGAACGCGAGAATAAACATGAACAGACCCAGGCGGTTCTGCATCCCCTGAATGGAGTTGTCGAGCTGGTAGAACAGGGCACCACACATCAGGCCAATGAACACAGACAGCGCGTAGTTTGCAAGCATCAGCGTCGGATCTCTGTACAGGTGGCGGAAGATCCGGGCTGATAGAACCTTGAACTGCTCGTACAGGGTTGGGCGCAATTCGTCGTCGAACGCCTGGCCGATCGTTTCGCCTCGGAGCTGTCGATAGAGCAGGAGCGCCAGGTCGCGCAGGTTTGTAAATATAACAAGCACCTGCTGCATCGGGGTGACAGGCCGTGTGTGCGGCGTGCCGCCAAAGGAGCTGACCATTTCGAACGAGGAGGGCTCCCACTCAGTGCCTGTGATCCCATCCAGTTCCTCCATCAACTCGTGGTACTGGCCGCTCTCGCTAAAGCTTTTCAGGATCTGCGTGAGGCTGACATCGAGGTCATATACGAGGAACTGGTTGCCCTTGCGCTTGGGCTTTGGCTGAGACTGGGGCTCTGCAGCCGAGCCGCTGCTGCCCTTCCCTTGCCCCCTTTCCTTTTCCTTGACCAAGCTGCGGCTGCTTGTGCCTGCACTGCCCGTTATGTCACTGCCGCCCTTTTTGGAGCTGTCTTCTGCGCACGATGTCAGGGACACGTGGCTCTCCTTCAGCAGCGGAGTCCATTCGCTATCCTCCGAGCTCTTCTCGTCCAAGTCGTCGTCAGTGCACGGTCCAGCTGCCTTTTCATCAGGCTGTTCGACCGGCTTCTGGGCAGCGCTGCCGCTCTTATTGACGCTGGTCACCGTCGCCTGCTGGACAAGATCGATCGAAAAGTCAGCAATATTGTAGCCCTTGGGGACTGGGTGGCCAATTGACTCAAAGTGCTCGACGATTGTGCTGGCCGGGCCCGAATAGCACATCTGCCCAGCAGCAAGCACGATCAGTCTGTCAAACATGCCAAAGATGTCTGAGCGCGGCTGGTGAATGGTGCAAATAACTGTCCGCCCGTATCTGCGTGCGAGCTGAGACAGCGTGTCCATGACAACAAAGGCGTTGTAGGCATCAAGCCCCGACGTGGGCTCGTCAAGGAAAATAATCGATGGGGAGGTAACTAGCTCGCAAGCAATGGAGACGCGCCTCATCTCGCCGCCGCTGATCCCGCGTGCACCGCTCTTTCCAATGCGCGAATCGCGCACCGGCCACAAACCCAGCTCCACAAGCACTTCGCGCACCCTCTCTTCCTTGGCTGACTGTGACATGGTCCGTGGAAGACGCAGCAGCGCTGATGTCATTACGGCCTCGTAAACGGTGGCAGTGGAGACATGAAGGTCCTGCTGGTCAACGTACCCGGACATTCGATGAAACTCCTCCGTCGTGACATCGCTGATGAGGTCGCGGTCGTTGATGAGGACCTTGCCGGTGACTTCTCCGCATTTCTCACGCCGCGATAAGATATCCAGCAGCGTGCTCTTGCCTGCTCCAGATGCACCCAGAATAGCGAGTATCTCACCGGGCTTTACGATTCCAGAAATTTTGCTTAGCACCTTTGTCATTTGGTTGCCTGAGGAGTCTGCATCCATGGCATCTGGCTCCAGCCCCGCTCCAAAGCTTGTGAGCGATACTAGATCGGGTCCTTGCACTGGAATAGAGTAGGAGATGTTGCGGAATGAGACTGTTGCGCGGATTGTTTTCATCATCATGCTGTCAATTTCGTGCGTTGCCACCGAAGTCCCTCCTTTTTTCTCGTCGCTGCTTGCCTCAGATCCACCATCGGCCAGAGCAGCCGCTCTGTCGCCTCCATCGCTGCTCCCTGGCGCCGATACCAGGAATCTGATCAGCCGCACCACCAGATACACGGTGAGCAGAGAAGTGCCGATGCCAAACATCATGTTGCTTTTACTCGTCAGGTGGCTGATCTTCTTGTAGTCTGGCAGCTGGCTGTAGTGCACGCACTGGCCCACCTTGCACACCATGTTTATCGAATCGTCGCCAATGATGTCTGCAAGTATCCGGCTAACCTGAAGCTCCTTGATGTGGCAGTTGCTGAATCCGTCGTCGTGGCACTTGATCTCCACAGGGCCCTCGACCCCATTGAGCACAGAGGAGATGTCCAGCCCGTAGTTTCCGCAGAGGAAGCGGCCTGGGATGCACTTGCATCTCATCTGCTTGCAGCGGATTGCCGCCGTCGACTTTGGGCCCCAGGTGCTGATGTCGCACCGATCGAGGCTGCAGTAGAACGCCTCTCTGCCGCCCACCCAGAACTGCGCGTCGCACGAGCTATCCTTTCGGCTGCAGGCAAAAGTCATCTTGGGCGTCACGCCTTCGGGCAGATAGTTAGAGATGCCCCTGTTGGATATATTGCACAACCCCGAGACGTTGGTGACCAGCTCGCTTCCGTTGTAGCACCGGCCGCCCTCGCCAGTTGGGTTGAGTGTGTCGCATGCAGCATCGGTGAGGCACACTACACCCGAACGAATGCATCTCCCCTGGTTTTGTTAGTTGCAGCTTCTTGTAGGGCTTCTGCTGGGCAATGCTGAGGCGTAAACGTATTCATGCACTTACTGTTGCAATTCCAGCCACCCCATCCCGGCTTGCACTCGGTATCCTGATGGCAGTGCCCGCTCTTGGCTCCGGGGCGCCTTCCTTCGTCGAGCGGACTTGCACACGCTACGGGTTTGCTGACAAGGCACATGTGGCAGTGGTTAGCATACTGGCTTTCAAGCGGCATGCCAGAGATGCGCCGCTACGTCGCAGCGCATGTGTTGGCAGTAGACGCCTGGATGCGTGGGGACAGCAGCTAGTAATTAACGGCATAGATGAAACGCATGAGGCGGGAGACAGAGGTGGCGCTGCAATAACACTAAAGGCGCAAATTGGCTGTTACTGCAGGCTACCAGCGCCCACCCGAAAACGCCAAGAAATGTTGCACCAAACGAAACAAGGCAAGACACGAGAGAGCTCTGGCTTACCTGGAGTCAGACAGTCCTCGCCAGTCCACCCGGATGGACAGTCACACCGCCCGGTGAATTGGTTGCACGTAGAGTTGTGGCCACACTCTGATCCTGGGTACAGGCAATTGAAGCAAGAGGGGCATCCGTCGGGGATTTTCTTCTCGTCTGTGCGGAAGAAGTTTCGAATGCCGATTGCCTGTGCGATGCCTTCAAAATCAGCAGAATCGTTGCCATTGAGGAAGTCATCCACTGCGCTGGCTATATTTCGTGTGCCGCTGCTGTTGCCATTGACCAAGCTCCCGATTGTGTCGGCGATGGCCCCCACTTGTCCACTGCCCACAATGTTGCCTATAGCATCGGAAAGGCCATCACCACCATTTTCCATATTTGCACTCACAAAGCCGCCGATCGCATTGACAATTTGGTTTACGTTTAGATCTCCGCTGCCGCTGCCTACAACGGAGTTGACAATACCCGTAATGTTGAGACTGCCCTGGCTGCTGGCCTCATCACTGCCCGCGCCCTGGCCGGCGTTGCTTTCGACAGTGTCACCGTTGCCAGTTGCAGACCTCTTCGACCTTTGCGAACCAGCATCATTTGAGTCACGAACCTGGCGGCGGCTGTTGGCTTGGTTGTTGAGGATCTGCTGGTTGCTAATCACCTGGCCAAGAAGCGCAGCAATGCCGTTGTTCAGAGCCATATTTCCGGTGGCAGGGCGATTGCTGCCGCCGTTGCCGCCGCCAGCGCCGCCATTAGCAGCCCTAACCTGGCGCTGGGCCTCAGCGACCGCGCCAATGCCCGACATCATCATGCCAAATGTGGTGGCCATGTTGCCAACCTCATTCATGTCAATGACATTGGCAATGTTGTTAGCCAGCTCGAGCCCAATTGCGCCAAAGTTGACATTGCCGTTTTCGTCGCCTTCCATCAGATCAAGGATGTTGTCGAGGTTGAACCCGCCGTAGGCCACTGACTCATCTGGCCTAGACCCGCCATCCTTGGAGCCCCCTTGCTCCTCATTTTGCTGTGATTTAGGAGAGCCTTGAGCCTTGCCCCCAGTCTCTGAATTTGCCCTGTCTTTCGCAGGTTTAGCCGAGGCACGGGGATCGTCTGGCTGGTTGCTTCGGCCTGGTTCTGGGTGGCCAGTCGCCGGGACCTTGCGGTTGATCTGGATTTCATATTGCGTGCCCTCGTTTTCGTACACAGGGGCAGCTGCAGCATCGGCAGGACCGGGGCTGCTGCCACCGCCTTCCACAACGGCTACCCGCTGTAGTACAAGAAACAATGAGAGTAAAGCGGACACCCAATATCTCATTTTGTATTAAAGCTTGCTATAGCTCTATCTTTTCCTTCCGATGTAAATAATACAGCAAAGCTGAAACCGTATTGTCAAAGAAGAGAAAGGAATGCTGCTCGCTAACGACGAAAGGAAACAGCGAGACAATGCGGTTCTCGTATCAGGCTTGGAGGTATGCTAAAGGGAGCTGCCAGATTTGGGAAGAAAGGAAGAAGGAATGCATACCCGCTATCAGTCCCCTGGCAAAGGACATGGCTGCCCGCATGTGCAAAGTCTGGCTGTGGTGCTGAAATCTTGGCACAAGGAAAAACTCGAATACGTACTCTAATGCGTGGCGGTGCTGCAATTCTGTCCATGTTTAATATTCTATGTACATTTCACGTAATATATTACTCGCTTTTTCCGCATGCCTGTGCGTCTTCTGTGCCATGTTTGCCACATACTATTTTTCCCGCTTCTCTGACCAATAGTGGTAATGAACGAGCGATGCTCGCAACAGGCAATACGACACTGATGTGTGGTTTTGTAGTAACGCGGTAATATTGCAAGGATGTTGGTTGCGTGGACCAAGCGATGGACATGTTTTTGCATGCCGCGCTGGCTAGCTCACCTGGCTATCTCTTTGCAGCCAACATGAGTGTGCGGTGCTGGAATCAATGGTTGAAGATGGGGTCTGGTAATCGCGAGGTACATAAGAATAAACGTTACGGGGAGGGGCATGAGAAATAAATATTACACGTATGCATGCGAGCATTTACGCCGGGCGTGAAGGCACAGGGGGTGTTGTGTGGCAACAGCAAGGGAGTCGCTTTTGCCTACATTTAAAAGGTCTTCAAATGCTGGAAATGACAACTACAGCAAAGACAGCAAGCGAGCTAGTCAAGAGTCCCGCGCCACGAGACAAAGAGGCAGCGTTCCTGGAGTTGGCAGCAAGATACTTGGACACATCGTCACCGCCACCGCTATCCCGAGCAGTCGGTGCCGACGAGCTGCTCTTTTCCGACTTTGAAGAGGCAGCACTCGGCGCCAGGCCAAAGTTGCTCAGGTCGTAGCTAGCAGCCGGTGCCGGCACTGAACTGCTCTGGGGCTTTTGAGGAGAAGCGCTGGCACTCGTGGTGTTGCTTGTCCCGTGGAGCACAGGTATCGACCCCTGGTTGTTCGCCGTCGAGTTTGAATAGCAGTCGATTGAAACCGACTGAACCTGCATATCAAATTTGGTGCCATCCGGATAAGCAGACGAGATGCTTCCTGCCCACGACTGAGTCATCGGCGGGTTGATGGATTTGCTCGAGTCCCAGATGGAAAACGATAGGCGGGCAGCATTCGACGGGTAGTTGAACCTCTGCTCGCCCTCAGACCATGTGTCCTTGCGGTACAAGGTGCGGATGGCAAGCCCATTAGCATACCAGCTTATCGAGTCCGGCAGCCATACGATCTTGTATTTGACAAAGGTGCTCGTTGCGTTGACAGCCAGAATGGGCGCAATGGCTTGCGAGAGCTGGACCTGGCCATTTGTGTACGTGTACGTCTGCACGCGATTCGACGAGAGACCAACCCAGTCCATGTTGAGGCTGGAGCCCTTGCTGTCCTGTAGATGGAGCGACGAGACCACTCCGGGGACCGTGGAGCCTGATTTGATGGTCGCTGTTATTGTTCCGTAGTTGATCCACCTAATGCTTGTGCACGAAAACAGACGCATCCTGTGCATGGTTTAGAGACTGCCGACAGTGAGCTGTTCTTCAAGGCCGTGATCCGGTGCAGCTGACGGGCCTCCTTACAGTGGACACGGAGAGACTGGCTCCGGAGGATCGGCGAGCTAAACGCACGATGAAGTCACGCAAACAGGATTTGTTTGGCCAGCCCGCACTGTGAACAGAAGCAAGCCTGCAAGCGGGAGCGGCAAAAGCACGCGCCCAGACCGGTTCCTGCAAGCCGATGCCGAGTCATGCCCACCGCCCAAGTCCATTTATTTTTATCTTTTCCACACTTGCATGATTTTTCCTCCTCTTCGGGATGTGTCCGTCGCATCTTTCGGGCTGCCACACACGCTCCGCCCCACCCGTCCACGTTCGCCCAGCATGCTGAAAAGCAGCACACCGCTTCTCAAAAAGAAAAAAAAAGGACAGGCAAAGGCGTGCATACATTGAACTGCTTACCTTGAATAGTATACCGTGGAGCCGTCGTAGCCAGCACCGCTGGTGGACTTTTTGAGAGACAGGACCAGCTTGCCGTCATTGATTGACGCGCAGCTTGGCGTCTGCTCGGAGACAAACGTGCCGCCCTTCGAGGTTGCGTTGACGCTGCCCGACGAGATGAACACACTGGGGTCGCTAAAGTCTGTCTCTATTGCCTGGCACTGCGCTGTGGGGCACGTTCCAGCGTCGCCAGCACTCAAGCCAGTGCATGCTCCCTGCGCATGGCTGACTAGCAGTGCGGCAGCTGCCAGTAGCGCCCAGTTTCTCATGTTTTCCGACCGTGTATAGCCAGGGCGTCTGTTGTGTGGGTTTGTGTTAAAAGCCGGGGGTACAGGGAAACGAAGCCTAATATCTCCTTCTGGTTATTTGTGGCCTGCGGGCTGCTGCTGCGTGAACGAGGAGACGGTGTAAACAAGCGAAGCGGGAGAGATGCGAGAGGAGTAGGGGTGGGAGGGAGTGGGTTGTGCGGAGAAGGAGATGGAGAGGGGATGTAGAAGAGGAAAGGCTGAGAGATGCAATAAAGGAAACAAAAGGGTGTGGAAATGAGTAGCGGGAAAGAGAAGGAGAGTAGAAAACAAGAAGCGGCGCGTGTGATTTCCCTGCTCTCGTTCGCTGGAGGCATGAGGCATGCATGCTGGTCCCGCTGCCAATCGCTGGGCTGCTCAGACCGCCGGTGAAGCCGCTTTGGCCAAGAGGCGCATGCATGTAAAGCGGGGCGACCCCCATACACGCTCTGGCTCTGTGTGCAGAGCAACGCGGTGGCTCGATGTCTTGTGCCGCTCTAGCAAGAGTAGCTCTCGTGGAAAGGGGGCGAAAGCGCAGCCGTTGTCTGCCAACAATGCAATATCAATACACAATCATATTCGTTTTGTGCCCGCTTATTGTTGCGCTGTTGCGGCCTCACTTGCCAGCAGCAGCTACAATGCTTCAAGAAGCTGCCCGCGTCTGCGTGGCGCAGTAGCAACGCACTATGGCTATTGTTGGTGGCTTTCAGCTGAGCCTGGCATACCGCAGTCTGTTAAGTGCCAGTGCAATTTCCACCCCCCGCGGCCGCGCCAAATCGCCAGCCACGCCGTGGTCCCTGCACAGCTCGTCCAAAGCTGTGGTTTCTACAACTGCAAGCCATTCGGCCATTGTCTTGTGCCTGGGCCACTGCTGGCCAATAAGCCGTATGATGCTTGCAATGCACCGTGTCTGCGACACTGTCGCTAGCTGGTCAAGCGCCGAAACGTCCAGCATGGGCTGCCACTCTGTCTCTTCCCTGCTGTCTGCTGCGCCGCCATGGCTGGCTGTGGATTGTTCTGCCTCCTCCGACACGTATGCTTGGTCTTGTGGTGGCTGCACTGTCGCGGCGATGCTTTTGGACGGGAAGAGCGAAATTGACCAGCGCGTCTTCGCCTTTGGTGGCTTGTAGCTGACGAGCTCCTTCGGAATCCCCAGAGTGCGGCTAGGGATCGGGCCATACTCCGTGCTTGGCTTTTCTACGGACACCGGCATCTTTGCAGCAACTTCTCTGGCCCGCGAAGTGGCATTTGACACCACGTACTCGTACATATCGAGCACTGTATCTGCAACATCCAAATAGTCACCGCAGCCGCCAATGACTATGATCGAGCTGACACCCTTGTCCTCCCACAGCTCGCGGATGCGGCTAACTAGCGGCGTGATGGGCTCGCTATCCCTGGCCACCAGCTCCTGCATTCGCCCGTCGCGAATAAGGAAGTTGGTTGCACATGTATCCTCATCAAACATGAGTGCTTTGGCTCCTGCCTCAAGTGCTTCCTGGATGGATGCAGCCATCGACGTGGAGCCCGAGGCATCTGATGTCGTAAACCTACTGGTATCCTTGCCAAATGGCAGGTTGTTGATGAATGGACGAATATCTGTGCAGCACACAGACCGCCCTTCTTCAGCCTTGATTTTTGTCGCCGAGCTCTCAGCCACGACAAGCTCACGTCCATCTCCAGGAACGTGGTTGTACACTCCGCGCTCGATCGCTTGCAGGATAGTTGACTTGCCATGGAACCCGCCGCCAGTAATCACAGTGACTCCTTGAGGGACCCCCATTCCGGTCACTTGGCCCCTGTTTGGGAGTGTGAACGACACCTGCATATCCTTGGGAGACTTGAACTTGACGAGTGTTGGTGACGTTAGTGGCAGGTTGGATACGCCACTATGGCGCGGAAGCACAGCGCCGTTGCCGATAAACGCAGCCAGGCCGCTACTTGCTAACTGCTCGCGAAGACTCTCCTGGTCCTCAACGCACTCGACCACCTCGTGCATCTCCTTGCTGTCGACAGCGCTGTACACCATCGCAGACCTGACCATCTCTGGCAGTGTCTCTAAGAGCATTCTTTTCGCGGCATTGCCCAGAATTGTGCGTCCAGCTGCCGGCAACCCAGCCGTCAGCCGAGCCTCCACAAACTTGCCGTTTACAATAGCTGCTGTGCGCTCTACAACCTCTTGTCCAGGGCAGTCGATTCCAAAACTCCCTCCTTTAGCCGCCTTCCACCCACTTTTGCTGGCGAGTTCTCTCGGCTGCAATTCCGCGAGTCTGGTGTGGATAAGCCGCGACAGATAATGGACACTAGCAACCGCCCGGATCTTGCTTGAATAGCATGTGCCTGGGAACTGTGCAACCGACTGGTTAACCCGCACACGGATCCTGCTCGGCGGCGCAAATGGATCTGTCTGGATGGAATCGAAGGTCAGCAAGAACTGCTCGTACTCAAAGCACCGCCCCATGAGCTGCTTGTAGTGCCCGTACTGCTTCCCATCCATGGCGCCTAGCATCTTGCCCAGTGCCTCGCTTGTCGAAGCAGCTGGCGTGTTTGGCAGATGCGCCTTCTCCTCAGTCGAGCTGCTGTCTCTGGCTTTTGTGTGACTTCCGCCCTTGCTTCCGTACAGCGCCTTGTAGTAAGCGCCTCTTCCTGGCCCACCACCGCGCCCAGAAGCGCCTCTGCTGCGTCCTCTGTGAGAGAGCTTTCTATGCGACCGATCCGCACCCATCGCTTGCAAAGAAAAAGGAATGTATACACTTGTACGAGCGTGAGACGTGCACAAGAGAAAAGGGGCCGTGCTCATCCATTTTGGCCAAGCGAGTTTTGTCAACTGAGCTGAAAATTGCAAGTGCTGCAACACTAGGCGGTTCGATCGAGCCGACCGATCCGGGGTGAGTGGTTTTGCCGAGGCTGCTGAGCATGTCCGGCATTTCCCACGGAATGGCTGGAGCTGCTCATTCGGCAGCGGCACCAGTCAGGCCAACCAAATCCAGACCAGTGCTGGGGTTCCGGCGGTCCACACCCGTTGGACGGTCTGGTACAGAGGTGCCTCTCTCCAGGGCGAGACAGCCCCTTTTCCACACATAAAACGCGGCCACAGCCATTTGCCTCAACAGCAAGCGGGATCGATGTTACACACAAACTTGTTTGACGATGATTTGCCAGATCCAAACAGAGCAGCCGAATTCCGCGTGCCTAAGGAACACAGCACTTGCCATGCGGCATTTTGCTTCCCATCTATAAAACCTGCGAGATCCGCAATGAGAGTAGCAGCACATGCTGCCTTGTTAGTCCCTCTTTCGTCTTTCCTCCATCGACGATTCACCAGCTACCTTCCGTCTTATACACCCGTTCAGCGCCATGGTCTGCCTCCAGCTTGCACTGCTCGGTGCTGCAGCTCTCGCCGGCCTCTCTGCCGCTGCCCCTGCTCCCGCTACTACCTCTTCCTCTTCGCCTTCGCCCAAGGGCCACCGCCAAAAGACGCTTGTCGTGTTTGGCGATTCGCTCAGCGACATTGGATCCGGCTGGAAGCTTGCAAACTTTGACTCCAACTACCAGCCACCTCCATGGTTCGAGGGCCGCTTCTCAAGCGGGTTCGTATGGAACGAGTGGACTGCCGACGACCTGAACATGACACTGGCCAACTACGCCTATGGCGGCGCCACCTCGGACAATAGCTTTGTCAACGGCACCGTGCCCAGCGTTGCGGACCAAGTTGTCATGTACGGCAAGCAGAAGGACGCGGACCGCTACGTCTCTCCTGACGAGGATGTTGTTGCTGTCGAGATCGGGTCCAACGATATCTTCCATAGCGTCACGATGCTCGCCATTGCCGACGAAGCCACCGTCAGTCAGTTTGCAAAGAACCTCACCTCCAACATCATCACTGCTGTTGACAAGCTGGCTGGATATGGATACAAGTCGTTCCTTGTCTTCAATATCCCTCCTATCCAGATCACCCCCATGGTTGTCAAGATGAACCTGACCTCGCTCGTTGCTCCCATCGTCGACGGAATCAACTCGCAGTACAGCAACGCCGTCAATGCCTACAAGAAGGACCACCCCAAGCTCAACGTCACTCTTGTTGACACTTCTTCTCTAACTGCCACCATTGCACAGAACCTCCTTCCTGACCTGAACATCAAGCACAACGACACCAGCTGCGTGGTCACCGACCAAAAGAACCACACCACATTCTGCACCAACCCCGATGAGTACTTCTTCATGGATGCCGTCCACCCCACTCGCCTCCCCCACCGCCTCATCGGCTATATTGTCTCGAAGATCATCCAGGACAATACCTACAAGGCCACCGTTGACGACATGCGCGAAATGATCAAGGCCCACAGAATCAGGAACGCATATGAGGCCGTCGAGGTCACCGAATACCAGGCCGATGGAAGCATCGCTGATATCAACTCCCAGATTAAGAACCAGGCCACTCGTGCAGAGTCCACAGCTCAGATGGTCAACAATGGCTTTGCTACGCCTTACTCGCTCGACGAGAACTCGGGGCTTGCTAGCGACGAGGAGGACAGCTGGCTGGAGAGCGACGGCTCGGCCAGCCACACCAAAAGCCACACCACTAACACCAGCTCGAAGAACTCGGCTGGCTCGATTGCCAGCCTGAGCATCGGCGCCGGAGTTGCTCTACTTGCTTGCATCTTTGCGTAAACAAACAGATATTTTTATTTTACTACATACAGTAGAAAGCAATAATAGACTTCATGCTACATTGCGCGCAGCCATGTCAGAAATGTGGAGTAGCAGCAAGAGGCATTACGTTCGTATCTTCATTTGCGATTTCAGCCGAAAATACTTGTTGCTTGCTGCTGCCAACACACCTTGGATTAAGGCAGACGGCAGACGGCAACAGCGTAGCACTTTTGTTTACAGTTTTACTGCGTCCCATTGCCGCCATTTTCTACTTTGCTGTCGCTAGTTGCCATTGGTGCAGCAGTAGCCTGTCCCCGTCTCCACCGCTTCTACACTCGCTCGTGCAGGCTGCAGTGGTTCAAGCCGAGACCCGCCACTAGTGGCATTTTTGCAGGAGCTTGAATATAAAATAACAAACATGCGACCAGCGCTGCTCAGACTGCACAATCCACTCTACAGCAACAACACTAGAACACACTACTGATCCCCACATCCACACCAAAAACAATGTCTTCATTTGCCACTGCCCTCACTGCACTCGCAGCCATTGCCGCAGCCGCGCCCTTTGTTGTCCCCGTCCCAGGCCCTGTTGTCCCAGCATCCTCGTCATCCAATGTCAATTCCGGAGCCTTCGACAACGGATCTGTTGCAAGCACCAGTCCATTTGGTTCGAACGTCAATGCCTGGAACAACGGTTTCAATGCTCAGCAGAATGCAGCATCTAACCCCTGGGGCAATGCCGGGAGCTCGTCGTTCAACAACTGGAACAACAACGCGTGGTCCAACAGCGCCGCACCCTACCCAGTTCCCTACTGGTAGATTTCCTCCGCCAGGTGCTTCAAAAGCCGTCTAGCACATGCACACGCTATTATTCTGCAGCACTTCCTATACTAAACTCATCAAATACCCGTAATATATAAACTGTCTGAATTTATTGATGTCAAGGCGCAGATGAAAGAAGGTGCCCATGATCTGCTGCCAATATAGCATGTCCTGCTGTGGACATGAGAAGAGTTTACCAGAACCTTGGGTAGGCGCCGCCGTAGTTGGTGTTGGACCATGCGTTGTTGTTCCACTGATTGTAAGATGAGCTTCCAGCATTGCCGTAGGGAGTCAGATAGCTGCCCTGCTGAGCACTGAACCCATTGTCCCAGGAGTTGGAGCTGGCACCATACGGTGTGACACTTGACGTGGCGCCATTATCGTAGGCACCAGTGTTGTGGTAGGACGTCTGAGATTCAGGGTAGTATCCGTAGATCGGATACGCAGAGACGGCGGATGAGGCTACAGCGGCAATAGCGAGGATGAAGGCGTTCATTTCTTGCGGCTGGTGAATTTGGCTGTGTTTGCGAGAGTAGTTGTGTTGCGCGGGAGTGTCCTGTTGAAGAAGTGCGTGTCGGCTGAGTGGGCAGCAGGGAGATTGTGTGTATATATGTCTAGGGAGCACAAGAGGTCTCGTCTTTCCTCATCTTTTTTTGCGTCTATTGTGCCTAGAGGAATGTGTAATAGCATTACTCTGCATGCGTGTGAGCTTGCTACGTTTGGTTTGTATGTGAAGTAGACGCAGTGTAGATGTGAAAAGCCTCTGGATTTTCTACTTTTGCTTTGCTCACTACTGTTCTGCACACACTACGTGTCCAACTGCATGCAGAAATCCCACCCACAGTACGCCCAATATTCCTACAGCACATTTCCAGGTTTGAGCTGCTACACGTATTTCGTTGAGCCGAGTTGTTATTTGCACGCTACTCTGTAAATCAAGCCATCTAGCAAACGCCGTTTAGATAAAGGGAAAGAATGGAACAGGCATGGCTGGAAACACCTGCACCCTCGAGATGCTGTTAGACAGGGCACCGCCGTTTGGTCCAAACTGCCCGCTCATCTGCGATCTGAAACCAGGGCCAAAGCTTGTGGTTGCGTAGCCGCTGGGGCCCCAAAAGGCTTGGATTCCGTTGCCACCAGAGACAGCACCCACAGCGCCTCCAAATGCAGGCAGTGCGACTGGGATGTAGACAGCATATGCTGGGACAGCGCCCAATGCACTCAAGAGAAGAGCAACAGTGGTGAGCTTGGCCATGTTTTTTCTTGTCGTGGATGTGTGGCAACAAATCGAGGATGAGAAGAGACAATGTGCAGGAATTTGGTGTAAAGCGATGCTGGTGCATAGACAGAGGAGGCAAATGGCATCATGTATATGCTGGCGGGGGGAATGGCGTTGAAGAGGAATCGCGGGACTGACCAGAAAGCCAGTTGTTTTCACTTTGTGTTTGCCAGAAATAATGTCAACAACAAAGCCCGGTGTTTATCTGCAGATAGCTCTACTTCGCGGTAGTAATCCTACTGTGCTGTTTAGATTGAATTTCTTGCAGAGCTGCCATGTCCCCGCAGATTCTAAAGGCGTCATTTTACTTTGGGTAATGGCAGTAGCGCGCTTGCTGACTGCTGCTAGATAGAGATAGCAAATATGCGACCACCATATGAAGCAGCGCCACCTCGATCTTTTTTGTTTTTACCGCCTGGAAGCGGACAGCATGTTTACTATCCTGAAAAGTAAACAAGATTATGCGGTGCCGCTGTCTGGCGTTCGAAATATCCTTGATGCTAATATTGCTTAGGCAAGTGTGCTGATCAGTATGCATTTGTTTCCAAAATTTAGAAAACCAGCCCAGTTAGAAGTCACACAAAAACATAGCAGCTCTAGGATACTGGCACCCGCTATCTTATCTAGCGGTGCTTGCAGTGGACAGACAGCCCGCCCTGTGCCAGAAACATACCGCAAAATGGATAAACAACGGTCCTGACAGCATAACAAACATGCTGCCAAACCCGGTGGCCGCTAGTCGGCGGGCGGTGCACCAGTCTACCATTAGCATAGCCGACCAGGTGTCCGATGTGCAGCTGGCCAAACTGTAAGGGAGTGCTGGGGGCGGGGATGTCTGGGCAGGGCAGACGTGACATTGAGGGGTGCGCTTGAGTTGCCTGGAGCAAATAGTGTAGCCTGGTCTTTCTGGCTTTCTTGGGTGAGAGGGCGAGAGCAGGCCAGCCTTGCCGCAAGCTGCACTCTGCAGCCAAGATCCAAACAGTGCTCACGTGGCGTCGCCCGTAAACCAAACACTGGCCCAGCGCATGGTTTCGAGGTCCGAGTGTTTTGTGGAGAAATAGGGGCTCGTGTGTCTTTGATCGAACCAGCACACCACTCCAGAACACGAAGATGAGCACGAGCGACGCTGAACGGCAGCAACCCGGGAAAGGAGGGGACATCACTGACGCCGAGTTCTGGCGCAACAAGCAGGAGTGGGTCAGGCAGATGCGGCTGCAGTTCTCGCGCAGACCAGAGTTTCCAGAAACACAAAGCATGATTGACGACGAGGGTATGCTGAACCAAGAATACTTCCAGCCCCCTGCCGATGCACCGCCATCCAAGGAGCGCAAATGGGGCGACGACGAAAAGCGCAAGCTTCTTGAGGGGATTGAGACTTACGGAATCGGCCATTTTCGCGAGATCTCTGAAAACCTGCTTCCAGAGTGGTCAGGCAATGATCTGCGCATGAAAGCGATTCGGGTCATGGGACGCCAGAATCTTCAGCTGTACAAGGACTGGAAGGGCAGCGCAGAAGCTGTCCAGCGCGAGTATGCACGCAACAAGGAGATCGGCTTGAGGTTTGGCATGTGGAAAGGCGGCGCGCTTGTTTATGATGATGACGGGCACGTGCTAAGGGCAATTGAAGAGTCGAACACTGCCAGCCCGCCATAGCCCCATCTCCCACACACTACGCCTTCATTTCATTTGTCTTTCTTTGCATCTCTCCTGCTCAGCCAAAAGAACATCATTCAGCGCTGTTCCCTTTGCTGCTCATCCTCGCTCTCGCTCCTCAGTGACACGCTCCAAGAGCTTGGCGCATTCAAGCAATGATTGACAGCTATCGCATGCATGCCCTTCACAGGGCTGCATGTGGCTTTATTTCACATTAGAATTCGGCTGGCTGCATCCACAATGGCGCCTTCGCTTTTCAGTCTCAGAGCACACTCACTGTGAAAAGCACCAGGCGCAATTGAAGAAGAGAGGGGGTGCGCTGCACTACAGAAATGTTGAGCTTGAAAAGAAAAAAAAAAGCTTCCTTGCGTCATTCACATGAGTCTGTGCTACGCTTCCGAGCTGCTCCTCCCCTACACAAACTGCACCACGAAAGCCTCCCTTGCTGGCGCGAAACCACAGGGCGATGCTTGTGCCTGCTGTCCCTGGGCTCTGCCAACAAGTGCATGTGCGCTATCCATCCGGCGTCTACCAGCCACTGCATTATAACCAGCACAGCCAGCAACTGGCAGCAACTGCCTAGACTGCAGGTGCGTTGAGCAGCCGGGCTTGCGAGGTATATCAAAGCAGACCACCACCGCAACCACAGCCCGCTGCTGCAGAAAGGATGTCTGCGGTGCTGGGCGGGCGGCGATCCCCTTTTCTGCACTGCGCCAGGCCTGCACGTCTGATGCCTACCGGGAGCGATGGAGCATATTCTCGTATGACGCACACAGGCATGCACAGCAGCAGGATGTTGCGTCCTTGTGCCAGTGTGGGGAAGAGCCTCGGCTTGCCCAACCAGCGCAGGCTGTCGAATCTCGCTTCTTTCAACAGGCTCCCCAACCCACAAATCCCAATAGCGGCACGGTTCACCAGCGTGCGGCGCAGGGCACTGCGATTCGCTCGCCGTTCAAAAAGATGACTAACGCTGTGTATATTGCTTTCTTGGGCTTGCTGCGCCTATATTTCGCGTTCATTGCAGCACAAGGTCCGGTCAGTGCCCCTGAATGAGGAAGGGATCCACCTGCCACCAGAATCTAGGCCCCCCGTCCCCCACACTCAGGTGCGCTCCTCTGCCCATCCCTCATACTGGCCCATCAAATGCCAATCTGAGAAATAGCCGGCTTTGCAGAGCGGGCAGACAGACCCCAAAGAACGCGTAATACTGGGCCACCTGCGGTCTTTCCGGTCTTCTTTCTGTGCGGCGCGAGCCCTCAAACTCAGCAGAGCTCACTAGGAACAGCGCCAGCATCTTGTTTCGGTGCCAGTCTGCATAAATAAGCGCCTCCTTCCGGCTGGCTGCCCTGCTTCGCGGAATGAATCTGTAAATTTTCACGGCCAAGCCAGTCCTATCCTTCTTTTCTTCTCTTTCTCTGCGACTCCTTGTCTGAGCTTCAAAGACAGGAAACCTTCTCCAGTAACAGTTGATCTGCTACTCCGTACAATTCCGCTTTACCAACACACCACCCTATCCGCCCCGCCCCGCCAGATATAGCATTGAGATTTGACATCCTGTCTATATCCACCACACTGTGCTTGCTGCCGCTATATATAGTTTTCACGACATTTCACCACCCATTTCCTTCTGTATCTAACCACTGAGAAGATGAAGTGTGTCTCTGCCATTGCTGCTGCCATCGCCACTGCCCTGACGGCCTCTGCTGCCCCTGTTCAGAGGCAGCTCGCCACCTGTGCTTTCCCCTTCGCCGCCAACAACACCGATCAGGTTGTTGCTGTCACCCCTGAGTCGTCCAACGCCGGCTGGGCCATGTCCCCTGACCAGCTCTGCACTGCTGGATCCTGGTGCCCCTACGCCTGCGAGCCCGGATACTACTCTGCTCAGTGGGACCCCAGCGCTGCTCTCTACAACGGCCCCGGCTCGATGAACGGCGGCCTCTTCTGCGACGGCAACGGCCAGCTCACCAAGCCCTTCAACGACCGCCCCTACTGCGTCAAGGGCATGGACAACGCCCGCATCGAGAACACCCTCGGCGAGTCCGTCTCTGCCTGCCAGACCATCTACCCCGGCAACGAAGCCATGCTGATCCCCTCCGTCGCTCAGGCCAACGGCAACGTCAGCCTCAACGTCGTCCCCAGCACCTACTGGCTCGGCACCTCCTCTCAGTTCTACGTCAACCTCGCTGGCTCCAACGCCACCCAGTGCATCTGGGGCAACGCTGACAAGCCTGTTGGCAACTGGGCCCCTTACATCTTTGGTGCTGGCCAGGCCAAGGACGGCAACACCTACATCAGCGTCCAGTACAACCCTCTTTACAAGGAGTCCGGCTTCAGCGTTCAGACTACCTACAACGTCCGCATCGAGTGCGAGTCTGGCTTCTGCAACTTCCCCACTGGCGGCCAGTGCAAGTGCGAGAAGGGTGTCTGCTCCATCGAGAACGGCTGCACGGTCACCCTTGTTGGCGATGCCAAGGCCAAGTACGTCATTTACTAGGCCCTGGTGGGTCCCCGCTTAGCGCGTTTCTCCCTTGAGACACTGCACTTTTGATAGCCCATTTCTTATCTTTGAATGCTAAATTATTACCCTAGCTAACCCTCTCGCGGTATGCATATTTGCGGTGGCGTCGAAGTGGCATTGGCATTTTTCCGATTGGCAGCAGCTGTTGGGCTTGTGGTGCCAATCAACGGCTAATCAAAGCACAGCAGAGCGCCGCGAACCACGGATCACAATCAAATCAAAGGGAAAACTATATTCCGTTTCCTGTCCATTAGCCTGCATTGGCTGTCTAAGCGGGCATCCTGTTCTAGGAACTCCGAGCTTATTGCCGTGGTCCAGGTAAAAAATTTTAATACAGGGGCAGGCTTTAATGTATAGCCCGAATAGTGCCAGGAAAATAGAAGGACGCTAGTGCCGAGAACTGGGTGGCCGGTGTATAAAAGGTTACTGCGTTTCGGCCTCTGCACTGCAGGCACACTGCCGTTGCAGCTCTATGTCCGGTTCTTCCATACACGCTTCGCCTCACATCGCCATGCATCCAGCAGATCAAGCTCTTACACACACAGAAGGCAAGCCCCTTGCCACAGCCACCAGCAATACGGTTGGAAAGGCCGATGTTCAAGAGGAGCTGCCGTACTGTCCGTTCTCGGCAAAGGCAAGAGCTGTAATCGTCCTCATCACAGCACTCACCGCCCTGGTCAGCCCACTGTCCGCAAACATGTACTATCCGAGCATCCAGAAGGTCAGGGACGACCTCCACACGACGCAGTCTGCAGTCACATGGACAGTCACTGCATACCTGATTGCAATGGCCATATTCCCGCTAATCTGGAGCAACCTGGCTGACCAGTTCGGCAGAAAGCCGGTCTACGCGCTCTCAATGCTGATCTACACCTGTGGTAGCATCGGGTGCGCGTGCTCACACACGCTGACTGCCCTCATTGCCAGCCGTGTTGTCCAGTCGGCAGGAGCTTCAGCAGTGCAGGGTGCTGGTGCTGGCACCATCTCGGACATTTACCCACGCGAGCAGCGTGGAACTGCACTTGGAATCTACTACTTGGGTCCGCTTCTTGGTCCGTGCCTCGGCCCACTGATCGGGGGATATGTTGGCCAGGGAGTTGGCTGGCGGTGGGTGTTTTGGATCCTGGCCATCTGGGGTGGAGTGATGTGCCTCCTGGCGGTGTTTGTCCTCCCCGAAACACACCGCCGCCTGGTGTCCCAGAAGCACAAGATCCAGCAGGTCAACATCCCGCCGCCACTCAGGCTCAAGGACAACAACCCCCTGCTCGACGTTGCAACCGCACGCTACCCGGTTGTCGCATTCACCATGTTCTACTTTGCAATGGTCTTTGGTGCCTACTTTACAAACTCGACTGGCCAGCCCCTCGCGTTTGAAAACATCTATGGGCTGTCGCAGGGTTTGTCTGGCGTCTGCTTCCTGGCGGTTGGTGCGGGAAACATTGTTGGCTCAGTGTGTGGCGGCCGCGTCACCGACCTGATGGTCCGTGCTGACCGTCGCAGCGCCGGAGCAGCAGCAGAGTCTGGCGAATCCAGTGCCCGTCCCAAGGCACCGGCAGAGGCGCGTCTGAGCTTCGTCTGGTTTGGCAGCGCCATATTCCTGTGTGCTCTTCTGGTCAGCGGCTGGCTCATCGACAAGCACATATCGCTTGCCGGCGTGCTTGTTTTCCAGTTCTTTGTTGGCGTTGGGCTCGCATTCACGTTCCAGTGCCTGGG
>MU604102.1:0-26621 GCA_025201845.1 Martensiomyces pterosporus | reverse complement strand
CTTCCCATGTAGAAGCAGTGGGGTGCACAAGATGCTGGACATGTCCAGGTGAGTGTGAATGTTATTGAAGAATCACTTGTTGTCTGCTCTGTCTGCGGCGAAACCAAAAGTGCTAACACGCTTGACTTTTTGCCATCCCCTTCAACGTCACTTTGCATCGCGGCGACCGGCGCAAACAAACGCACCAAAAGCAACAGTCACGACTGGAATCCTCTGACAAGGTCGCGGAGCGCTGCGTCGTCGATGTACTTGTCGATTGCCACATCGTCGCTCAGCCCCTTGCGCCGTCTTGTTTTGAGCATAAAGTCCCTGGCAAGCTGCTGCGCTGACGAGGGCTCGAGGGGCCTCAGCACGACCTCCTTGTCCAGCGGGTCGCCGGGCACCATCTGCCAGTGGTCAAAGTACTGCTGGCAGAACGCCTGGCCATGAGTGTATGTGCGGAGATCGGTTTCGAATCCGCTAGAGTCGATGGTGGGGATGAGCGCCTTGATGGTGTACATCGGAGACCCGGGCTTCGGCGCATCGTGTGTGACGTGGCCACGGCGGCGGCCTAGCACCGTGTACACCGCAGAGACGCAGTCCGCAGGTGCCTGGATCTCCGCGTAGTTCACAGGCTCCATGAGGCGGGGCTCAGCAGTGAGGAAGCTTGAGTAGCAGACACGGCGTGCCGCCGGTATGATCTGACCACCCCCGCGGTGGATTGCCTCTGGCGCCAGGTCTGCGCTGAGGATGCGGAATCGGGCGTTGCGCATCGGCTCGTCGCATAGAGGGCCCTCGCGCGCCGCCCACTGGAACCCCTGCTTGATCAGGTCCCTGACGCTGCGCAAACGGGCCTTGTCTGTTTCGCCTGGGAGCGTGTCGTCGGAGAGCATGTTGGGCCCATTCTCGCCGGGACCAAATGCCCAGATCGAGCGCCCAGCAAGAATATCCCAGCCATAGTTGGACTCAAAGTACTGCCCAACCTGGCGTGCTGGCCAGCCACAAGAAACCTTGCCAGACTCGATGTCCTCGGCAATTCCTTGCTCCAGCGGCTCCGAGATTATAGTCAGGCGGTTCTTGCCGTTGGGCGAGTCGCCAAACACCTTGATGGCCGAGGTCTCGGACACCGCCTCGCGGAATGTCACCGCCGGGTCGGCCACCTTGATCTCAATTTCAGCATACATGCACCGCAAGTCGTGGAGGATGCAGTCCAGGTAGAGCTCGCCCGCACCCAAAATAACGTGCTCGCCGCTCTCCTCGACCCTTGTCTGAGACAGTGGGTACGTCTTGCTGATTTTGCGCAGACCGCTGAGCATCTTTGGCAGCTCCGTCGGACTGACAGGCTCCACTGCGACCTTTAGCACAGGCGCAAAGGCGAACTGGAGCGGCTTGACAATTGCCAGGTCGTCCTCAGCAACGCTGGCATCGACAAGAGTCGCTGTCTTGCTTATTGGCCCGTCGACGCCGCCCAGCAGCACCCAGTTTCCAGCGCCCAGTCCTGACACGGGTATCTTGTACCGCGAGCAGTACACCCAAACGTCAGCCACGGTGACAAGGGACATGTCCTCGTCGTCGCCGGCCGCATACCCTTCGCCAAGAACGCGTACCTGCTGCCCTGGAGCAACGGTTCCGCTGAAAATGCGGCCAAGAACAAAGAATTGGGATGCGTCCGACGACGGGTACTGCTTCGCCACAGATATGACCAGCGGGCCGTCAGCACGGCAGCTGCGCATGGCCAGCGCAGTCTCTGTGTCCATCTGGCCAGTGTACAGCAGCTCCGTCTTTTTGACAGCGTTTTCCACTGGCGACCTTACGTGGGCTGCGCACATGTCGACAAACCCCGTGGGCGGGCCAAAGAACTGGCACTGGACTCGCCGCAGCAGACCACGAACGTCCATGGAATAGTCGTCCTTGCTTAGCCTGATCCCAAGGCTCTCGAGAGCCGGGCGCAGCTGGGGCTCATCCTCGCCAACAACTTGCGCAAAGATTTTGTAGATGGGCTCAAGGATGAAGTGGACAAACGACCGCTTGGCGTCCTTGCCGCCATCCGCGCGCTTCCGCATGAATGTGCGCCGTTCAGGATGATAGTACACATCGCCCCATAGTCGCTTGGCCAGGTCCCTGGGCTGCACAGGCATACTCCACTTGTCAATGTACTGCTTGGCAAACGACTCCAGAGAGAAGCACCAGCCATACGAGGCCGATGCAAAGCACACGTTGCCTAGCTCCGGAGACAGCCGCATCGACGCATCTGCAAGGGGACAGGACGAAATGACGTTGTTCACCTCCTCGATCGTCAGCTTGAGCTTGTAGTAGGCGTCAGCTGGCGGCAGCTTGAGCTCCAGGATTAGCCGGTCTAGCTTGCTGACAACCAGTGTGATAGAGAGACCCTCCCGCACCGCCATCTGGATAATGCGCTCCGTGTTTGCCATCACGCCCTCGACCGCATCGACAACCAGCACAAGACCGTCGGCTAACCGCATCGACGCAGCCACCTCGTCGATGAAATCAACATGCCCAGGCGCGTCGATTATGTTGAGTGCATAGCTCTTGCCCTTCGTGTCCTGCGCGACCAGCGAGACCGGCATAGCCTTTAGACTGATCCCGCGCTGCCGCTCAATCTGGTGGACGTCTGTGAACCCAAATGCCTTTTCGATTGGCTTTTGCATCTTTGTCGTTGGCGTAGCCGCTGGCACAGCCTTGTCCCACTCCTCCCATGCATGCGTTGCTGCTACAAGGACGTCCACCAGCGCAGTCTTGCCATGGTGCAGGTGCCCTGCGACAACGACGTTGCGCACCATCGCCGGGTACCCCTGAAGATCGACCAGAAACTCCTTCGCGTACGTCGTGTCGGGGAGCTGCCGATCGTCCTCGGTCACCTGGAATTTGCGCACCTTGACAGGCGCGATGATCGGCTCCGTAAGGGGCTGCGTGTCTTCCTCCTGCACAACAGCCTCGACGTCTGGGCCAAACACCTCGTCGGCGTCGGGGTAGTACTTTTTGTCCTCATGGAGCACAACCTGCGTCTGGGCCGCATCGACGCGTCTAGCCATTGCCCTGGGCCCATCTGGCTCGCTGCTGTCGCTCTCCGCGTGCTCCTGGTCCCCCGCTGTCTCGGCGTCTGCATCGCCGTACGCATCGCCCACAGCGTCTTCCTCCTCCTCCTCATACTCGTCGGCCTCCTCTTCGGACGAGGAGGCAATGTCGGGGCCAATGTAGTTTCCAAACTCGTCGTAATTGGGATCGTCCATGGTGAGATCAGCGGCAGGCGTAGACACCGAAACAGAAATGTGTAATTGCCTGTCTGCAGCTACGCGAAATAAAACAGGAGCCCAAAGCAAACGAAAGGGTAGAAAGGCGGTGCGCGCAAAACCAGACGCAGCTGCGAGCTGGACAGCTGCCGCACATAGGAAAAAACATCCGTGATCAGCCCGATCACCGGCTGATCAAAGGCGCTTGCGTATGCGCCCAGAGACGCCAGCCACTGCTGCTGCCTTGCGAGCCGCCGCTGCTGTCGTAAGAGGAGACGAGTCCAGCAGCCTTGTTGCGCGCCCTGCGTGCGCATGCGCTTGCTCCCTCTCTATCGCTCCTCTTGACTTAAAAACTCGAAAATTTGCATCTCGGGCTAGCACCCTGTCCAACTCCAAGGCGCGTTTATATTCCTCCACACCCCAGCCCCCGAGCGCATCGTTTCTAAATCGATAGATTCTGCTGCCACTTCTTCCCTCTCCACTCTAACAGAACCATGGCCGGAGCAGCTGACACCCTGACGTCTGCCAACGGACTCATTTCGCTCCTTGACGAGGACGAGCGTGAGCTCCAGTTCTACGGCCTTACTCAGCTCAACGAGGTGACCGAGAGGTTCTGGGCAGAGATTTCGGACGCCATTTCGAAGATTGAGGTTCTGTACGAAGACGAGTCGTTTGAGCACCGCAAGCTGGCGGCGCTGGTCGCATCCAAGATTTACTTCCACCTCGGCGACTTTGACGACGCCCTGGCGTTTGCTCTTGGAGCAGGCGACCTGTTTGACCTGTCCGACAACTCGTCGTACGTCCAGACCGTTGTGAACCACGCCATTGACAAGTACATCGGATCGAGGGCCAGCAGCAGCACAGAGGAGAGCACAGCAGCTGACGCAAGGCTGGTGGCCATAGTCGAGCGCATGATTGAGCGCTGCTTCGCGTCAAAGGACTATGGCCAGGTCATCGGCATTGCCATCGAGGCGCGGCGGCTAGACGTCCTGGAGCGTGCTCTGGTGAGCGGAGACACAAAGCACCTGCTTGACTATGTGCAAAAGAGCTGCATCGACTATATCGGCAGCATCCACGTCCAAAGCCAAGTGCAGGAGCTGCTGGTTAAGGTGCACATGCAGTTCGAGTCTCCTGACTATGAGGCTATCTGCTTGAGCCTGTCCAAGCTCAACAACCCGAACGCGACTGCCGACATTTTGCAGTCGCTTATTGAGGACGGAGCCGAGGACAAAATCCTGTCGGCATACCAGATCGCCTTTGACCTGGATGCCAACGCCACACAGGAGTTCACCAATGCAGTGGTTGCCGCGCTCTCGTCTGCTGCCGGCACATCAGCGGAGGCTGCCGACGAAAAGGGCTCGCCCGTCAGCACCATCAAGGCAATCCTCAGCGGCGAGGAGGCGCTCAGGCTGAGGCTCGAGTTCCTCTTCCGCAACAACAAGACGGACTTGAACATCCTTAACCGCACATGCAAGCTGATGGACTCGCGCAGCTCTCTCGCCCACAACGCCGTCACTCTGGCCAACGCCTACATGCACGCCGGCACCACAATCGACACATTCCTGCGCGACAACCTGGAGTGGCTCTCGCGTGCCAGCAGCTGGTCCAAGTTCTCGGCCACGGCTGCCCTTGGCGTCATTCACCAGGGCCAGATCAAGCACGGATTCAGCCTGCTGCAGCCGTACCTCCCCGAGGAGGGCATTTCGTCGTCGCCATTCTCCGAGGGCGGCGCCTTCTTTGCCCTTGGCCTCATCCACGCCTGCCACGGCAGCGAAAAGATCATTGGCTATCTGCAGAACGCGCTGACTACTTTCCAGGGCCAGAACGTCGAGATTCTTCAGCACGGCGCCAGCCTTGGTCTCGGCACGGCCGGCATGGGGTCGGGCAATGAGGACCTTGTCGAGGCCCTCAAGACAGTTCTGTACACCGATAGCGCAGTGTCCGGCGAGGCTGCGGCCATCGGCATGGGGCTGGTCATGATGGGCACCAACCACGAGAGCACCCTGAAGGACATGCTCCTCTACGCGCGCGAGACCCAGCACGAGAAGATTATCCGCGCGCTGGCTGTCGGCATGGGCCTGGTCATGTTTGGCCGCAAGCAGGAGGCAGACCCTCTCGTCGAGCGGCTTGTTGACGAAGAAGACCCGCTTTTGCGTTTGGGCGCAGTGCAGATCACAGCCATGGCGTACTGCGGGACTGGAGACAACGGCGCGATTCGCAGACTCCTCCACCTGGCTGTGTCGGACGTGAACGACGACGTGCGTCGTGCTGCGGTCACTGGACTCGGCTTTCTTCTCCTGCGCAACCCCGAGCAGGTGCCCCGCATGGTGGAGCTTCTCTCGGAGAGCTTCAACCCGCATGTGCGCTTTGGGGCTGCCCTTGCTCTTGGAATTGCTTGCGCCGGATCCGGGTCGAAGGCAGCCATCGCAATCCTCGAGCCCCTGCTCAAGGACACTGTTGACTTTGTCGTACAAGGCGCGTGCATTGCGCTGGCATTCATTCTCATCCAGCAAAACGACACGTATGAGCCCAAGGTTGCCGAGGTGAGAAAGAGATTCTCTGATATCATCGAGACCAAGAACGCTGAGGCACCGACCAAGTTTGGCGCAGCCGTTGCCCAGGGCATCATTGATGCTGGCGGCAGAAACGTCACGATCGGGCTTACCACCTCGGATGGCCAGCTAAACAAGCCTGCCTGCGTCGGCATGCTGCTGTTCACCCAGTTCTGGTACTGGTTCCCGCTGGCGCACTTCCTCACCCTGTCCTTCAGGCCAACCGCGCTGATTGCCATCAACAAGGACCTCAAGGCGCCCAACACCGAGGCTACGTGCGCGTCGCGCAAGGCTCTGTACGCTTATCCGGCGCCCGTCGAGCAGCCTGTTGCGCAGGCCCCCACAAAGATTGCGACTGCCATTCTGTCCACGACAGCAAAGGCCCAGCGCGCTGCAAAGAAGTCTGCCGCGGAGGACAAGCCCGACTCCGGCGCAGCCGCGAGCAGCGGCGCACACGACAGCGCAGCGTCGAAGATGGACACCAGCGACGACTCTGCCGCCAAGGAGCCCGCCGATGACAGCAGCATGGAGGTTGACGACAGCGCCGCTGGATCCGAATCCAAGGCGCACAAGAAGAGCCGCAAGGCAGCTGGCGCTGATTTGTTTGCGATCCCCAACCTGTCTCGTGTGCTTCCTTACCAGGAGCGGTACGTCAAGTGGCCAGCCAACGCTCGCTATGTGCCTGTCAAGCAGGGCTGCACCTCGGGCGTGCTTGTCCTGAAGGACACAGCACCAGGCGAGCCCGAGGACCTGATTGCCAGCACTCTCCCCGCCGAATCCGACAGCGAGGACCAAGCAGCCCCGACAAGCGAGGTCCAGCCACCAGAGCCCTTCGAGTACCCATTTGACAGCGACCATGCCTAAAAGCAAGTGCCCAACGGCTGGGCAATGCTCCAGCCACCTCTTTTTTCATTTCGCTTTCCTTTTCCCTCCTTTATATATACAAGTGCCATGCAAGCCAGCATGCGGTTTTATTCTAGCAAAGGTCCAGCACCACCCGGAAAGAGGCGGAAACGCCAGCCCTGAAAATGAGCAGGCATGCTCATCTGATAGCCTCGTACATGTAGAACTCGGGCGCATTGAAGGGCAGGACCTGCTCGCGCCTGAACTTTTCCTCGCCTGCTGGTGGGCCTAGAACACGCACCTGCCTGACACGCACATCTCTGCCGTTTTCATAGTTCAATGGAAACTCTATCCGCAAGTAATGCGCCTGCAGATGGTCTCCTCCAACGTCGCCGACTTTAATTTCGCACCAGCCTCTCGGCTCAGCGGCGAGCTCGACATCCTTTATTGGCTGCACATCATACTGGCTTGTGCCAGCCCTCACCAAGATCCTGCATGGCGTGTAGCTTTCGTCAGCGTCAATGTCCAAGTACAGAGACACCGCATGTACTTGCTGGCGAGTCGGAAACTGCAGGCTGATATGGTGCGGGTGCTGGCCATCCGACTGCCAAAACGTATCTACGCTGCGATCATAGAGGTTTGAGACGCCAAACCCCTGCTTACACGACGAAACAGCCCACAGTGCCTGGCTTGAAATGTCTGGTAGCTTGTCGGCCATAGCGTCCACTGTCCTGTTCGCACCCCTTGCACATTTAACCTTGGCTGCCGATGTGGTCTGAACGGCTTTATGTGCAATACAGCAGGCGCAGAAATACAAGGAGGCACTGGAAGCAACAAGGGCGAGGTGGAGTGAGGAGACAGACGGGCGCTTGCTGGCGTGGCTTTGTGGGCCGCTGTGTTTACGCTTTGCCAATGCTGCTCTGTGATTGGCGTGTTTTGCCGCCGCTTGAGTAGATTGACTGGAAAACGTAAACAAAGGTGATTGAGCCAAAAAAAAACCCCCCCCAGGATGTGTGGAGGAAGAAAGAGGCAGAGCAAAGAGGAGCAAGGGACTCGTTGAGAGAGCCTGTGCCTCTTTCTATCTACTCCATCGAGCATCGCATTCGTTTTTTGCTGTTACTCTGCCCTCGGACCAAAACCCGCTGCTGCTATCTTTCGGCAATATACTGGCAGACGTATCCAAATGGCTAGCTACGCAGGTGGCCGGGACATATTCAGGCCAAGTAAGTTGCTTATGTGCTCTGCTACCAGGGTGAATTTGCTCTATGACAGCTGTGAACCGGCTGCTGCCGCAGGTGCAGCGCAGTGTGTGGTTATTTTGCTGCTAAACACCACCCCTCCTCCATTTTTCTTGGTGTGCTCTTTGTTCTTGCTGTCCCTACCGCACGCATAACGAATAACCAAATGGCAACCATGCTAGCAAACACCGATATACCCCCTCCGGGCGCATATGATGTGCACTCGCCAGAGAACCCATACAAGAAATACGGGTTTGTCAACCAGGAAGCGCGGTTCAAGCCAAAGCCAGCCACAGATGGCCACCCAAGCGTGAATGACTCTTCATCCAAGCCCCGCCCGCAGTCACGGTCCAGCTCCCGCCTGGGCAGCTCAAGCAGCACCGATGGCCAGCGAGCAGTGGGGAGCACGACAATGTCGGCAATTCGCGCCGAGGAAGCCCGCATGAAGCGCGAGATCGAGCGCTATCGAAAGACGCTCCTGGAGCAGCAAGAGGAGGGCTCGCGTGAGTCGCGCAAGCTGAGCGACAAGATTCGCGAAGCCGAGGCAAAGATCAAGGACCTTTTGCGTGAGAGAACAGACCTTAAGCAGAAACTGCTGAAGCGCGACAGTGAGCTGCGTGCCAAGGAGAAGGAGCGGGACTTGCTTTCTGAGCGGCTGGAGAAGCAGCAGTCAGCAACAGCGCTTGCCAATCCGAAATCAGAGAAGGCTCTGCGTGAGCATGCCGATGCAGCGAATGCCATGTGTGCAAAGCTAAAGTCTACACTCGACAAGATGCGCCGAGCCAGCGACGAGGACAGGCGCAGGATGCGGCACCTGGAGCAGAAGATCCGCAGACTGGAGCAGGAGAAGGACGCTGCTGAGGATGAGCTGAAGAAGGTTGGCGAGGAGGATTACCCGCACCGACTCGGCAGGGTGGAAGAGGAGCTGCGTGCAAGGGAGGAGCAGTTCCGCGAGGACGTTCGCAAACTCAAGGTGTCGCTCCATGAGGCTCGAGACAAGGCTGCAAGCTACATGAACCATCTGGGCGAGTCTGCCGTCCACAACACCGCGCTTGAGAACGAGCTGCAGTTGGCGCAGGAGCGTGAGCATGACAAGATCGCTGAGATGAACAGGCAGCTGGACCAGGCCATGTCACAGCTGTCAGCGACGCAAGGGCGGCTGGGTGACCTTGAGCGGCTATCGCGCCAGCGGGCTGGAGAGTCCGAGCGCACGATCAGAGCCGCCAATGAGCACATCGAAGAGCTGAAGGAGGAGATTGAGCGACTGGAGACCGAGCGCGAGGAGGTCCAGCGCGAAGTGCAGGGCAAGATCCGCGAGCTCACTGCAGACTACCAGGCAGCCAAGCGCGAGTTTGCGAGCTCTGTCAAGGGCGCCGACGACGAGCGTACAAAGCGGCTGGCCGACACTCAAGCAAGGCTCGAGCGCGCCACAAAGGAAACAGTTGACATGAAGACCGAGATCAGCGAGCTGCGTGGCGTCCTGCTAAAGAAGGAGATGGCGTGGAAGGACGCTCAGCTGAGGCTTGAAGGCGACCTGCATGCGGCTGCGTCAGACTATGAGGCTCTGCAAAAGCAGCTTGCAGACCAGCATGCCCAGTTTGACGCCCACTTGCGTGGCATGGAGGAGAAGGCGCATAAGAAGGAGAACTCGTGGAGCACCGAGCGTAACAATCTCTTGGAAAAGCTCGATGCAGCGCACAAGGACGGCTTTAAGCTGCGCGACGCTCTTGATGCCTTGCGCAGAGAAGCTGACCAGGCCAAAGCCGATTGTGAGGCTGATCTGCAGAGAATGGGCAAGGAGCTGGAGACGCTGCGCTCCGAGGCCGACAAGCGGGCTGCAAGCTGGGAGGATGAGCGCAAGGAGCTTGCCAGTGCCCACAGCGACCAGGTGGCCAGCCTGAAGGAGGACTATGCTGTACTCGAGCAGCTGCTGCATGATGACCGGTTCTCGCTGGAGACGCAGATCCAGGATCTTCAGGACGAGCTGGCTGCTGCACAGGCTGCGCGCGATGAGGACGCAGCCAGGCATGGGCAGCAGCTCGCCGAAATCACCGTGTCTCTCGAAGAGCAGCGGCAGATTAGCGAGGACCTCGAGGACCAGCTGGCTGAGAAAGAGAGCGGGCACGCAGCAGAGGTTCAGGAGCTGGAAGAAGCGATCGAGGAATCGCGGCTGGGACACGAACAAGCACTGGCTGAGCTGCACGACGAGCTCAGCAGCGCCAAAGAAAGAGCTGCGGAATATGGGGCCAAGCTGCGCAGCGAGCGCCAGGAGTCCGAGATGCTCCGCCAGGACAACGACGCGCTGACAGCTCGGGCCCAGGAGCTCGAAGATGCACACGAGGTCTTGACGAGGGACTACGATGCCCTGCAGGAGGTGGCTGACGAGCTCAGTGCAGGTGCCGAGAGAGCAGGCGAGGAGCTTGCTGGCTCGGTATCACACTATGCCGGTTTGCTCGGACAGCTGCATTCGAAGCAAGCTGCTGAGAAGGAGAAGTGGGAGTCGGAGCGTGCGGGGATGAAGATGCTCATCAACAGATACCGCCACCGCGAAGAGATGCATGTCATCCGCGAGGAGTACTTGACAGCCCTTCTTGGGATCAAGGAAGATGCCCGGGCGCACATGGTCCAGGAAGCCAGAAGCCTGTACTGCGAGCTGCAGGACCAAGCCACAGTCGCGTACGAGCATATGGACACTGGTGCCGAGTTAGCAAGTGACCTGCAGCGCTTGCTTACACTCTCTTCAACCACCGCTGCTGTTCCCACAAATGCGGGAGATAACCGCACAGCGCCACTGTCGGTGGATGACCTTGTGTCAGAGGCAAAGGCTGTGTCTCGCGAGACATTCTTAGAAGGCGTGAGGTGCTCTCAAGAGGCCCAGCTCTCGCGGATGCGTGTCGAGAGCGAGATGCAGGAGCTCAAGTACATGGCCGTGCAAGGAAAGATTGTGGAGACCGTGAGCAGCATGAGCGCACAGCACAAGGAGGGTCTCGCCAGGCTCGAGTCCGACCTTGCCGAGGCACGCAGCGACTACAGCGATCTCCAGGAGCTATCTCGGGTGAATCGCACGGCATTTGAAACCCAGATTGCAGAGCTCGAGTCGGAAGTCTCAGAGCTGCGCTCGAAGGGAGCGCCGTCCGAAGCCTTGGCCGCGCTGCAGATGAAGAATGAAGCCCTTGAGGCGCAGATTGGCAAGCTGAGCGACGAGAACAGCGAGCTTGATGCGCGCATTGAGCTCATCGACTACGAGGTGGACGACGAGCGGGCCGAGTACGAGCGCGAGCGAGCTGCGTTCGAGGCACAGCTGAAGAGGATGCACCAGGTGCTGTCGCAGTGCGAGATCGATATGGCTGCTCAGGTCGACCAGATTAACAGCATGCGGCAATACACTGCAGAGGTCGAGGGCGAGCGAGCGATAATGGCCGAGCAAAGTCAGTTCCAGATCAGCTGGCTCAAGGAGAACTACGCCGCAGCCTACAGAGACCTAGACGCGATTCTCAGCAACAACGGCGGGCACACCAACCTGCGCCAGCGGATCAAGTATGTGGAGAGCCTAAAGACACAGATCCTCACGCTGAAGCGCGAGAACTTTGACTCTTCGCGTGACAGAGACCGCTTCAAGCACCAGGTCGGCCTGCTCAAGGGCGAGCTGGATGCCTACAAGGAAGTCAACGACGTTGAAGCATTCAGGTCGCGCAGCAGAGTCCGTGGCCGCTCGGCCTCCCGCCACGCAAAATCAGCCAGCAGACCAAGACAGCAGCAGGGTGCGCAGGCGGACCCCAATGGTGGCACACAAAGGGCTGCGCTTGAAAAGCGAGGCGCATCTGTTGTTGCCAGAGCACTGGAGGAGGCCCGCCAGCGCGGACAGATGCGCATGGTCGACGACAGCAGCGCCATGGCCGACTGAGTCTCAGTTTCTCTGGCAGCTGACTTGCTCTTTCGCACCAACTACATATCTACTCTGTTATATCACCATTAACCTTGTCATCAAAATCACATCAATATTTGTCGCACTATTAAACTGCGCCTGGCGCCTGCCGCAAATGGCATCCAGCATGCGTGCATGCAGACATGCATAGCAGCGAGGGATAGGGATTTACCAGACAAGAGCAGCGGGCTCCACTGCACTATACCTTTGCTGCTGGCGCATTTTATTGCTGCGAGACAAAGAGGCAGTAGCGCGCCCAGCTTGCCTGTCTGCTGGCTGCCGCCCGCCTAAACTCGTGCTGTTTGCCTCTCCGCAATTCTTTTTATCTGCTTCTCATTTGCCTGTTTGTTTGCTTCGCCTTCGTGTACTTTTATTGCCATTTTCCAGTTATCTGCCTGCTGGGAACACGCGTATACCTCTCTGATAGCACCGTGCCTCCTCGTTCTCCACACATATCATTGCCGGCTGTGCGCGCCAGCGTCCCTTCTTAGTACGCGGCAGGGATGGTATCGGATATCGTCGTGTTGGACTTTGAGAACGCCGAGGTCCGCAATTCGGACTTTGAGTCGCTGAAGCCCGAGGGATGGCTGACAGGCGAAATAATCAACTTCTACTGGACCTATCTGGAGCGGCGAGAGTTTCGCACCGAGCCGTCAATTCTGTTCCTTGGCACGTATACAGCATACCGCATCTCCAATGCCGAAAACGCCACGATAACGGACAACATTTCAGCGCAGCTGTCCGAGGAGCTGAGCCATCGCCAGGTCATACTCATCCCACTCAACCACCGCAGCCATTGGTCGCTGCTCGTGTACTGCCGGCTGACAAAGACATTTTACCACTACGACTCCATCTCAAAGCACAACAGGAACTTTGCCGAGCGCGCAGTGGGCCGGTTCTTACGCGTGCTGGAGCCACGGGCCAAGGATGGATTCTTCTTCAAGGCAATGCAGACGCCGCAGCAGAACAACGACTTTGACTGTGGCATCTACGTGCTGGCCATCGCCGAGGAATTGGCCAGGAGATACATCAACCACATAAGGCGCTCCACACGACCCAAAAGGTCTGGAAACTCCGTCGCTGGCAATGGAGGCACGCGCACACAAGCAGCTCGGCAGGCCCTCAGCACCCGCCACAAGCAGGAGTATTCTCACGAGCCAAGCACAGCAAAGCGCTCTGGCCACGAACTGAGCCGCAGCAAAACCACGCCGTCTCTATCTCTGCCCAGCGACATGCACTTGCCACACGCGTCGACACACCGCAGGCCCTCTGCTTCGGCGGGCTACTACACAGTGCGCTCGGCAACGGCTGCCAGCAACGCGACATCATCACCTAGTCGCGCACTTGCTAGCGATCTGCTAATGCCCAAATTCGCGCAGCCGTTCTCTGGATTCAACAGTCCGTTTGTGTCGCTGTGCAGGGATTCGACTGGCACGTATACCCCAGAGCCCTTGTTGAAAGGCGGCGGATCAAACAGCATGCACGGACACAGCAGCACGCCCAGCAGGTCCCACGCTAACAGCGATGGCTGCAGCCTGGGAACCCGGACACGCGAGGAGCGGATTCAGGCCGAAATGGAGCTGCTGGAAAAGGCCGGACTCCCAAGGGACTTTTGGCAGGTGACTGTAGAGGACATCGAGTACCCGCACTGCATGCGGCAGAGGATCCGGTCGCTGATTCTCGACCTCCAACGACAGCAGATTCAATCCAAGTGGAACAAGCACCGCTGACAAGAACGGCAGTCTCAGACCACCCTAGCTGTTTTGCCGCTTTGATCATATGGATGCAGGAAATGCAAAGTTTGAGGACCGAGATGGCAACAGGCGGCATTATTAACAGGCCAGCAACAGCAGAGGTTACTGGTCGCCAATAGGGGCGAAGAGCGCCTCTTTCACCCGTGACCGAGGCGCAACTATGCTGCTGTCACGCTGTAAACCCGCCCCCCACAGCAGCCGAGCATTGAGGCAGCACGTTTCAGAGAGTAACGGCAGGACGGGGTCCAGACCCCACTCTACACACTCGTAGCGGGAGTTAATATCCCGCACTCCTGCGCGCATACAATGCAGCAGGACTGGGCTACACCGCCATGGCTTGCTTTGTGCCTGCCTTTCCCTCCCTCCTCTGCTTGATTCTCTTTTCGCCTCAAACGCGCTTTTTCTTTTGCCCCTTTTATATACATACCTCCATGTACTTGTAAGAGCGCCTGTCAGTGTTTTCTATCTACATCGCACTTTTACTGCCTGTCGCAACAGACGCTGCTCTCCCCCTTTTTGGGCGCACCCGAGCCACACGTGTTTTGGTTGTGAGCCCAGCCACCTCCGCTTCCGCGCTCTTGAATTCCTCTAGCAGCAGCGCTTTTCAAAGCACGCAAATGTCAGCACGCGCGTCGAGTTCGAAAATCTACCAATGCCGCAACTTCCCTATGACCCTGTCTCGCGACGACATCGAGGCTCTGAGGCCTGGCGAGTGGGTGACAGATGATGTCATCGACTTTTACTTTAGGTACGGCACAGCTGAAGCCAGCCAAGCTACTGGCGGCTGAGCAGCAGGCAGCAGCACGCTTGCCCTCCCCAGCCTTCCAGTGTTTAGCGCATGCGCGTATGTGTCAGGAAGCTCCTTGCCAACAATAAGCCCATGTCTGCAGAGCACCACAAATATCTGACAGCCAGACTCCTCCTGCAGTGCAGTCTTCTGTGTGCCATAGGTATCTGAAATACAAGTATTTCCCTGACGACAAGAGATACGTCTACATACCCGTGACCATAGCAAACCTGCTAACCGAGCGGGCTGTAGGTACGCTGCTTTTCAAAGCTTTGTTGGGTGCATGGAGCTGATGCAGCTCGCCACAGCTCTTTTGCTGGCGATTCGGAGGCCAGCGCATTGTGAGGCATGGCTGCTAACGGCGCAGTGCAAACCTATTCTCTGATGCGTGCATGCACGTCTTAGACAGCAGCAAGAAACACCTGGAGGAGCTGGCCAGCGATGCCAACGCGCTGGATTGCGAAACACAGTGCTTGAAAAAGCCCAAGAACATCAAGGTTGCCTTTCTCCCCATCTTTGGCGACGGTCACTGGTCGCTCTTGGTCTACCGGTACCAGAAACACAAGCCGCAGGAGTTCCTCCACTTCAACTCATATCTGAGCAGCACGCGCGAGCAGCACACGCAGTGCGCACGCAATGCGCTGATCAACCTGCTCTACGTGTTTCGCGAAAACGACCCCGACATGTCCATATCGAAGGAGTCGTACCAGCTAGTGATCAAAAACTGTCCGCAGCAGAACAACGGCAACGACTGCGGTGTGTTTGTATGCATGTATGCCTACACTCTAACAAGCAGGCTACGCAAAAGCGGCGCAGATTCCAAGTCAAAATCGATTCACTCGTTTGTAAAGAGGATGTCGCTGGTGTCCAGCGGCTCCAGCCAGCGGTCAGACGAGCTGTCTTTTTCCACAAAGGACCGCAACAAGGACCACCGCGCCGATCCCGACGAGCTGCTGTGGAAGATCAAGGACAAGGATGCTCTTCCGCCAGACGAGATGAGGCGGTACATCACAAAGGTCATCTACCACACAACGTATACTCGGAGCTCATCAGCCAGCCTGTAGCTGCCATTGCTGCCATTGCCGTTAGTAGTGCGAACAAAACAGGAAATAGAACATGCATTCGCTGCCACCACACCAGCCTACCCAAGTGGCTGTGCAGAACAAGTGCCAAACCCAATATTGATGTGTCTATAGTGATGTGCTTTGGCAGCGGATGTGATGCTGCTAGAATCCACAGCGTGGCACCGGCTCACGGGATGCGGATCTTTTCAGCGTACTTGAGAATATCAGAGCTGAACTGGTCCTGGACTGCTGCGCCGTTCCCTGACACTATCCGCAGGAAATCGGCCGTTACGTTGTGGTTGCCCAGGATGTTGACATGGTCCGAGGCACCTGCTCCACCGCGAATGTCCTTATAGGCAGCCGACGGGGCGTGCACAAACTCCCGCGACACAACCCGCACGCCATGAGGATTGAACAAGGGCTTGCGCCACCCGCTGGCGCACATATACCCAAGAGACAGCAGCGGCACCGTTCCATCGCCCTCGCCAGTTACAATACCGATCTTGACGTTTTCCAGGTTTTCGCGCTCCCGCTTGTCGATTCTCAAGGCCGGTGTGCCAGACTCCTCGTGCAGGTCCTCCATGCTAGCACTGTCGGCTGTGTAGTAGTAGGCGCGCTCGGTGGGTAGCCCGTGTCCATAGAGGCAGTAGATCGTCATGTTTGGTGCATTGGGCAGCTGGTGCTGCAAGGGGTTTGTCCACGCGCGGTGGTCGTCCTTGTGTGCATCCATCTCCTTCTGCGTTCTAAACAGCCCATAGCTGTAGTCCCTGCGCAGGAGCCGCAGTGCGTCTTTGTCTAGCACGCGAGTGAGAAGCTTCAGCGACTCCTCCATTGTTTGGTTGGCGAGCTGGCTAGTGCCGTCGTCGAATCGGATCTGCGCGCCATAGGAAACTCGCTCAGCCGCCGTGTCTCCAGAAGCCGCGGTGGTAGCAGGAGTGGTGCTATTTGGCTCGCCCGTAGTATTGGCTATGTCGTCGGGCGCGCCGCTCAAGTCGCCCCAGATGGCGTCGCCGCCCTTGGGCAGAAGCGAGGTTAGGCCAGTCCACGAGCGGAAGATACGCGCCATCTCCTTGCGGTTCATAAAGTGGTCTAAAAGATAGCTGGCCAGGGGCTGCACAGTCTCGCGCTGCTCGCCCGATAGCAGCGACGACAGCGTCTTGGGCACACCCAGCGGAGTGCCAGCAAGATTAACAATGGCCTCGATATGGTCGTTAACCCACCAGGGCCCGCCGTTGCCGCCTTCGGGCGACTCTACCCATTTTGTGAAGTACTGGACCACCTGTGACCCCATGGAGTGCGCAACCAGCACTGTCTTCTCGCCAGATGCCTTGAGCGATATCTCGATTCGGCTCTTAAGGCTCGAGAAGTAGTGGTCACGCCGCTCGAGGTCGTAGTAGGACAGACGCCAGTCGTACGAGGCCAACGACATGTCGTTGCTATCGTATCCAAGCACAGCCAAGTTCTCGATTGCCTTGCCCCAAATCCAGTAGCCGGTAATAAAGTAGTCAGCTGCATCCAGCCCCTTGGCCGCACGCAGCTTGATTCCTGGCGGGTCGAGTCCTGTGCGCTTGTCAAGCATCATATGTCTAACCCAGCACTCCTTGTCCAGCAAAATTGCTTTGAACATGGTTGATGTTCCCCACAGCCGCTGGCGGAAATACGGCTTCGAGCAGTTGCCCGTGCTCCAGCTCTCCAGCCCAGATGAGATGATCCCGGGCACCAGTATCACCTTGTGCTTCTTGGTCAGCCTCTCCTCCTTGACCAAGCGCAGTGCGGGCTGGAAGTCGCCCACCTCGGGTTCAGCCGGGGAGTCAGGCGACAGTAGCTTGGCTACATCCTTGATAAAGTCGTCTGGCATCAGGCTGTCGGGGAGCAACGACGACATCTCAAAGTCGCCAACGATCTCGCCTATTCGGTCAATGTGCTTGCTCTGTGTAGGGTTTGTGTATAGCACTCCCGAGGCAGCGAGAAGGATGCCGATGACGATTCCAAGGACAAGCCAACTCCTGCGCTTCACGCGCGCGGGAGTCTCCTCTACCTTTAGCTCGCCTCCGGACTTGCCCTCGAGAGAAAGCCCACTTAGCTTTGCGGCGCAGGCGGCATCCGTCGATTCCTCATGCGGGGTGCCAGCCACGGTAGGAGTCCCAGCCATGGTAGGAGTCCCAGTGTCGCTTTCGGAAGCTGCTACCACACCAGTTGGCTGAGCTCTTTCCCTCGCGGCATGCCCGCTCTTCTTGGGCTTGTTCCTTCGCTGCCGGACCGTTTTGCTCCGTGTCATCACTTGTGCCTTTTTTGCTCTAACGCGATGCGGATAACAGTGTAAAATAAGAGGCAGAGCCAGGGTAACGGAGGCAAGCACTGAGCTCACCCCGCGTCTGCCCCTTTTTCTCGACGCCTGTACCACACAAGCAGAGCGGTGGCTGCAGCAATAGAGGCAGAATGGCAGGCGCCGTTGCACACATGCTGAAAATCGCCGTGATCATGTGGATCAGGCCGGATCAGGCCTTCAAAGGCACTTTAGGCTGCGTGCGCTGCATCCTGTGGAGCAGCAGCTGTCCAAAAACGCGTTTTGCCTCCTGCTTGTCTCTAATTATCCTTCTTGGTCCTTTTTATTCATAAACATACACTATTACACAAAATGAGCGAGCAGCAGCAGCAACCACAGCAGCAGGCTCTGGCAGATGGGCATTCGAAGGCACCCGAGTTTGTGGGCAGCGAAACAGGTGTTTCAGGTTAGTAGCAATTCTGCTCGTGCTTTCGCTGGTATTGTAGTAAATGTAGCAACATCCTTTTTAGTGTGCGAATCTCAAGTTGCAGGAGGCGTATGTAGCATGCATTGCTTGGTTTACAGTATTGCTCTATTCCCGAATCTCACCCCCTACATTTCTGCCTCTGCCTCTGCCTCTACACCCGTCCTCACCGTCTATCCTTTGTGCTGCACTGTGCTTTCTGTTGCGTGTTTTTCTGTGTATTTTCCCCTATCTATTCTTCTTCCCCCTGTGTTTGCACGCCGAATGTGCAAGAGCAGCACAGCTCTCTACCTGCTTCTTCCATCACACGTAGGCTAAGGAGATGGAGCACCAGAAAGACGATAGCAGATCCACACGCTTGAGGTGAAGAGAGGGAGAAAGAGACCACGCTCCATTAACTTCACATGTCTGGAAGCTGCTGCAGCTGCGCTCAGCAAAAAGCGCTAGCACTTAAAGGCCAACAAACGCACGTTCCAGACTAACCACGTGTTGATATATTTGTCTCTGCGCTCGCTGTAGCAACCGGCGCTGAGCAGAAAGGTGGCGAGCAGGATGCACTGCTGCCCAATGGACTCACTCATGCCCAACAGGCCAACCTCAACAAGGCACTGGAATATGCACGCGAGCTACAGCTAACAGTGTTCAAGGACGTATTGGAGGCTGAGAGGAAGAGGAAGGAAGAAAGCAGCAAACCTCCTGTGGGGCTGGTCAATCCGGGGCTAGAGGCTGGCGTGGATGCACGTAATCTCTCGGTGATGTCTCGCGTGTACGTGGGGTCGATAAACTTTGAGCTGACGGAGGAGCACATTTACAAGGTGTTTGCAGAGTTTGGGTCTGTGCGTAGCGTCAGCATGTCAAAGGACCCGGCCACGGGGAGGCACAAGGGGTTTGGGTTTGTCGAGTACGATGTGCCTGAAGCTGCCACGCTGGCAATGGAGGTCATGAACGGCACCATGCTTGGCGGGAGGCAGCTGAAGATTGGCCGGCCCAACAACTACACCATGGCAGTGATGCAAGGGTTCCCACAGCCACCCGATGAGCGCATATATGTGGCTAATGTCAATGAGGCGATTTCGGAGGACAGCCTGAGGGAGATATTTGCGCCGTTTGGCGAGATCAAGGCTTGCATTCTGGCGCCAGATATGGTGCTGCGGAAGCCCAAGGGGTGGGGCTTCATAGAGTTTGCTGATCCAGCAGCCGCCGAGCAAGCAGCGCTGGCGATGAACGGATTTTCGCTAGGTAACCTGGTGCTCCGCGTGAGAAAGTGCGTAGTTGGCGGACCCATCGGCCAGGGAATGGCGGCGCTTGACTCGGTACCAGCAGAGGCCATGCCATCGCCGGCTGCCAAGCTCCCGCAGCAAGTGATGGATGTGGCAGCCAGCATCAACAGAACCATCGCCGCTGAGGCTGCGCATGAATCTGCGCATGAATCTGCGCATGAATCTGCGCTGCCGAGCACACAAGCAATGCCTCCTCACTCAGCTAGCACTCTGGTTGACACCATCGCTGCGCAGCCCACGGGCACCCACCAGCCACCTGCTGTGCAGTCGATACAGCAAGACGTGATGCAGAAGCTTGCCACCTCTGGGTCTCCGGTTGTTCTGCTTACAAACGTCGTTGGTGGGCGGTCTGAAGTAGACGACGATCTTGCTGGCGACATGGCCGAGGAAGGAGGAAAATGCGGCAAGATCGCCAAGGTGGTTGTTCACATTGCAACTGACCAGGAGCTTCAGGGCAACAGCGAAGGGGGCGGTGTAAAGATATTTGTGCAGTATGCGGAGAGCGACTCGGCAGCCAAGGCGCTGGAGCTGTTTGACGGGCGGTGGTTTGGCGGGCGAAGAGTATCGGCTAGTCTCTATGACCCGGATGCGTACCGAGTGGAGACCAGCTCGGACACAATGGTCTATATCCCCTGAACACCAGCCCGGCGCTTGCTGCCGTGTGTCCAAATGCTGCTGTGATCCTGTCTGAGTTTAAAATATACTAAATAAGTAAACGGGAAACAGTCCATGGTGCGAGCATGCGCGCTCAAGGGCAGAAACATGAAGTCGCAGCAAACCACTTGCATACACTAGTCTATTTTGTGTGGAACGAGATCAGCAGCATACATACAGCATCCACACTGCCACTAGCACTGAGATTGGCAACAGGGCTGGCCCATCCGCATCGCCTGAGTGGAGCGTTCCATTGGGCGGTCGTTTCATGTGAGCAAAAAGACGCATGTTTTCTGATTGTTCAGCGGGCGATGGGGAATAGGGGAGGGGCACACGCACACACGCACACACGCACTCGCACCCCCTGCTGCTCCTGCAGGTGCAAGCGCAAGAGCACACCCTATGGCAACGCAGCACAGCGCATCGGCGTAGAAGAAAGACAGCTTTCTAGCTGAGACGCCGTCCTGGACAGACAGAGCAGAAAGCCCCTGCCATGAATGGCGCCAGCCGCCACAGCCATAGCAGCAGCCGGCGTACTACCCAGAGGTGAGAGGCGAGAGTCAAAGTGTGATGGATTGGGGGAGTGGCGAGACAGTTTGTGTGTGTGACTTTCGCCCTTGTCCTCGATCGACGGCAACTCCATGGTCTCGACACCCAGCCAGGCCTTGGCAGTGTTTTCAGGCACCCCATGCGGGATTGTGTCGGTCAATCCGTGGAAGGGGCAAGTATTTTTCCTTTCGTGATTCTGCATGCCCGCCGGTGCTGGCGAGTGCCTGGAGAGCAGAAAGCACGCATTCGAGGTGCGCCTGGGCTTGCGTGTTTTCCTTTTGTGGGGACGCTGGCCATGTCTGCGCGCGCTTTGCTGCGTGGAGGCACACCGGTCTGCGCTCTTGTTTTGAGATCCCAGAGCAAAGACAAAGACGGGGGCTATTAGAGAACGAGTGGCAGAAAGAAAGAAAAGAGAAACCATGGCGAATGTGTTTGTGGCGCCTGACCGCAACCTATTTTTTTTTTAATTTCATTGTTGCTGCTGTTGTTCCGAGTTCTCTCTGCAACCTGTCTGGCACCCCTGGGCGTAGCAGCACCAGCAGTAGACAGGTGGTTTCGAGCATCTGCCGTTGGTCTTAGGAGCGGACACGAGCTACACGATCGCATTTTGCTGAGCACCAGCAACAGAGCAGCCGAGGCCACAGAAGGGGCGAAGGAAAACGCAGCACTGGAAAGCGGTCGGAACATTGGTAGCTCTTGCTCATGCGCTGTTCCAGAAGAGCCACAGCCAATGGCTGCATTTGGAGGGAGGGGCGGGGTGGTGGCCTACCCTGACCCGGCACCCGCCCAATCTCTAATAAATAACCTGCATGAGGGCTATTCTGTGTGATGGAGCAGAAGGCAGGCCATTCAATTTTCCTCCCCTATATCTCTGCGGCTGTGGTGGCAATTGCAAACGAACGCGATGCAAACAGCAGGCGCACTGGCGCCAAACTAAGGATGGGATTGATGCAGGCGCTGGTGTCTGCCACGGGCTGCTGTTAGTGCACACTGAAGAGCCAGGCGGCACAAAGAGCAGCCAGTATTCAAGCTACCAAAGAGAAGGACTGCTGCTGTGTCCAGGATGCGTACAAACTCCTTTTCGCTTTATTTTCCCTCTGCTCGCGGAGGCGCGAGCCTGGCTTCAAGAATAGATGAAAAAGACAATCGAGGAAATGAGGTAATGGCCGCCGCATGGATGCGATGCAGTCCCAGTACGTACCCGAGCGGAGGCAGCACCTGTGCTTGCAACGAGTGCCAGAAGAGACGTAGGAACCGCGGCCAGCGACAGCAGCTACTCTCCTGACTAGGGAGAAAAAAAATAGCACAATCTAACCACCCCCCCCTGGAGTCTCACAAACCCCCCCTCAGTCACCCGCTCTTAGCAAAATGCGTGCCGACTGAAGCAGCAGGCTGGTGCATTTTTCATCTCCCCCCTTTACTTCTCATACCTGTGGTTTCCATATCCTTTCTCTTCTCTCTTCTCTTCCGCTGTGTCCACTTCTCTTCTCCACACGTCGCTTCGCTGTATCGCGCATAAACACACTTGGCAACCCCCAACTTCGCCGGGCGTGGTCGCTTTTTGTATTTTCGCTTTATCCTAACGCACTGCTCGTATTCTCTCATACACCCCTGCGTGCGCCTGCGCCAAGTGTTGTGGTGCTCCTATCTCCCCTGTATTCTGCTCTGGGACGCTGCTTGTCTACGCAATAGCAGCCAGCTTGCTTGTTCACTTGCTCGCCGGTCTGGCCTTGAGACTTGCAGCTGTGCACGTTAGCCAGAACCGCTCCTTGCCACCACAACGGCTGGTGCGTTTGTTTGTGCGATAGTAGACTTGTCTATCTGTGCATAATACCCAGGCTGTCCATCCATCATTCTTCATCCATAGTCCTCCTCTCCACCTCCAGCTACCGCTCGTAGCCGTAGTTGCTAGATTGGGCATTAGCACTGCCATTATTAAAGCGGCTACTCCAGCTGCATATTTTAATTCTTGTTCTTGCTTCTACCAGCCTTGTCCTTATTCCCGTCTTCTGCACACCAAGCTGCCCTCTTATTCCTATTCTGTCTGGGACACGCCCCCCTTTTGCTGCTATTATTAGTCCTCCCAAGACCTTTGCTTTTCAGTCGCGAATTTCGCCTGCGCTGTCTTTCCTTTCTGCTTTGTTCTCAGCAAACACAGACACTGAGCATATAATGGAGGTCGACCAGAGCCTGGAGGACTACTTTCGCCAAAACGCCGCTGCCGCGCTTCTGCAGAACGACGAAGACTCGTCCGACGACAACGCAAAGTCCAGCAACGCCAATGGTAATTGCACAGCCTATATCATAATGTATTCGCCTGTGGTCTTATGCTATACTCCCCTTAATACTTCATAATCGCCCCACATCTCCATGTATGTGTGATTCGTGTGCTCCTGCCGCCTTCCGCCTCGCCAGCCTTTGCCCATTATGTCTGCAGTTGCTGCCTGCTGCCTGCCGCTCATCTGCATGCCCTCCGGCGGTTGATTTGCCTCTGCCTGGGAGCACTGATTTCACTCTGCCCCCGTGATTGTCTGCTCTCTTTCACTCGCCACTCATAACCTCATCCACACAAACGGGGCATCCTCTTTTGCCCCCCAAGCTGCTGCTTGCTGCATTGAGTGCCAGGGCTGGCCGCGGGGCTGTAGCAGGGCCACGCAGCGCTATTCGCGTGCTGCAGTGCCTGCGAAATAACGCCATCCCTTGCTTTGGCCCTGCTGTCTTGGTTTTGGCTCAAGCCTCTTTGGCTGCAGTCCAGCGCCTTGATAACAAAGTTTACAAGTGCGAGCGAAAAACATGGCTTTGTGCTACTGCTCGTCGCTCCTCAATTGTGCTCGTTTCTCCTGTTCATTCATTCCGTTTCCTTATGCCTCCTCTCCCGCGTTGCGCCCACCCTCAATCAACAATCGATAATACCCTCGCCTTCCCCCTCCATGAATGTCGGCAATTGTGAGGTGCCCATTGTGCAAGCATTTTTCCACGCGTCTGTATATGTGCATCTGCTGATTTTGATTTTGATTCTGGTGCTGATGCTGATGATGCAGCCCTGCTTAACTGCCTCCCGTCATGTGTAGAAAGCTGGTCGGACGTTGAGGATGCCAGTGCCAGCGAGGACGACGACGCTATCCTCCAAAAGAAGCGCATTCTGCGCTACGGCCGCAAAAAACTCTCTGTAATGCGCGAGCGCTTCAATGCAGCCAAGAAAAGACTCTACGAGGCCAAGCAGCGCCAGCTGGATGTCGAGTGGGCCCAGCTGCAAAGCGGCACGCTTCCCCAGTACAAGGAATTTGCTGACCAGCTGGAGGCTCGGTGGTCAGACCGCCTGTCCAAAATAGACCAGGAGGTGGCCAGCATTCGCGAATTTGCTCGAGTCAAGCTGGAGGCCTCGCGTAAAGCAACATACACTACATTCATTGCTTCTAGAGCCGAGCTACGGCGCACGATGATCTATAGTAGGAAGCAGCAGATATGGTCGCTGACCGACGACCTCAGAACCCTTGAGAAGGTGCGTGAGGCCATTGCCAGCATCACTTACCCCCTGTCGAGCCACTCAAAGCTCACCAACCCTCTGCCGCGGCCTGCTGCTGCCCCCACGCGCTCGAGCCACTTGCTGGCTCCGCCGCCAACCCGCCTCTCGAGGATCGATGAGGACTCGGATGTCTCTACTATTCTCGGAATCCCTTCTCTCCTCAACTACCCAGACGCAGACGCTGCTGCTGACTCTGGTGTCATCCCTGATAGCAGTGCCAACCTGCTTGACTCGGCTGCTCCCAATGCTGCTGCTGACAGCACTGCCATGCCCTCTGACAGCCAGCAGCCACATATGCCCGTGGCAGGCTATGGCCCAGATGATCGCAGCACCGCACCAATGTACAAGCAGCAGTACCGCAATCCTGCCACCGTCGATGAAAAGCGCGTCGGCATCTACGACCGCCCTACGACCCCCTCCCATTTGCTCAGCGTGCAGCATACACAGCACCAGCAGCCGTATCCTGCTCCCGCTCCGGCAGCAAATGCAGAATTTGCTCCACCAGGCTACTCTGCTGACCCGGGAATTGACCCTCCTGCTCGTGCAACAGCTGTGCCCGCTGCTACCGTCCCTGCACCGTACCAGCGCAGCTACGATTTAGGTGACATGAGTGCCAATGGCACTGTTCCTCATGACAGCAGCGGCCACCAGTTAGCTGGCGACGGTAGCTCTGCGAGCAAGCATAGACACTCGACACAGCCCCCAAGACCAAATGCCCCTGATGCAACGCACTCTTCTGTTGGAGATGCCAGTGCCTCTAATAGCACGCCGTACGTGTACGAGTCTACCCACTATACCCCGCGTCATCACCCCCACAGCGGCATCCAGCCAGCAGGCGATCAGGGCGATTGGCAGGCTGACAGCAGTCGCTACCCGCCTGTGAGTAGGACACAGAGCGTAAATGAGACTGGCCAGCATTTGCCGCCGCCATACTACAACTCAAGTGTGCCGTCTGTGCCGTCTGCTCCTAGCCAACCTCCAGCCCCATCAACATACCTGAAGCGTGATGCATCGTCCGAGTACGACAATGCGTCCAGCAACAAGCGCCAACGTGTGGTACCTTCATCGACCTGGCCGTCTACCCAGCAGCAGCAGCAGCACCAACAACAAATTCAGCACAGTGGATACTATGATGCTCCTGATAGACGCAACAAACGGCCCTGGGAAGACACTCCAGCCGACGAGCAGCAGCAGCAGCAGCACCAACAGCATAGCTACCCAGAGGACGCACCGGCGCCATTGCCACCCTATGGATATGACGAACCGCGCCAGCCTCAGCAGCATGAGCAAAATCACCACAGCTACCACCAAAAATACACCCCTCAGCCCGCCAGCACAGAGGCTGCTGTGTATTCGTCACACTATGCTCCCAACAGCGCCCACCAGTACCAGCAAGCCCAGCATCACAACCCAGCGACATCGCCGTATTACCGCAGGCCAGCAGCCACAGCCGACTACTCCAATGGCACTGATGCACAAAAACCAGGCTACTCGCACGGGGGCAGTAGCTATTACCAGCAACAGCCGCACCACTCGTCGACACACCATGCTGCCCCGGCCTCTGCTTCTGGTCCTATTAATACCAGTGCTGGCAGTGCGTGGAACCACCCTGGGCCAGAAGCAGCCAACGGTGCCACTCATCCGCTGCAGTCACGCCAGACGGACCAAGCACCATATTTCCAGGCGCCACACTACCAGCACGAGCAGCAACGCCAGCCACCACATCTCTCGTCGCACCAATCCGACTCTTACTATCGAGACCACCAGGACCATCGGTACCAGCAGCAGCCACCACCACCACCTGCAGCAGCTGCGGGGTATGGCGCTCCTCAAAGCGAGTACCATTCGAGCACCAGCTATTCTGGGCTTGATTCGGGAATAGCTATGCCGCCTCCTGTATCGCCACGTGAGTACCACAGCAGATACCAGCAGCACAACGCGTCGACGAGTGGCCAGTGGAGCGAGTACTACCAGCAACAGCAACAGGCGCCGCGGTCTTACAGCCAGCAGCACCAGCAGCCTATGCTGGTGCACTCGCCACCGCCTAGGCAATCATCAACACACCATAGAAACGACTATTATGACCAAGGTGGCTACTACCGCGACCAGCAGCAGCAGCAGCAGCAGCAACGACCAACTGACTTGAGCGACTTTTATGCTGCAAACAGCAACATGGGTGCCGATGCGACCGCATCTGGACAGATGGCAAGCGGAGCAGCATACAACTGCAAGGCGCCTAACGATCCCCACCAGTACCAGCAGCCATCTTCGCTTGCAAATATTCTCAAGTGAGCGCAGCAGTGCCACCGTCGGCCTTTTCCCTGGCTTTGTAATATACTGAATTTTGCGAATGCTGTTGGCGCCGTGTTGTGAGAGGGTTTGCGCGGCGTGGAACAACGCACGCCTCATATCCATCTACAAGAAGGGCGACCCAACCAAGGCAGCGAACTTCCGCCCGATATGCGTGAA
>MU604101.1:15683-27127 GCA_025201845.1 Martensiomyces pterosporus | reverse complement strand
CACAAGGGCCTTGGGGAACCCTATGGCGTGGAAGTAGTGGCTGCTCTGGTCGACCAGCGTCACCTGCAAGTTCGGGTACCCCTTTTGGCGCAATGCAGACAGCTGCCTGGCAGCGGCAAGGCCGGCGCTTGCCCCGCCGACCACCACTATGTGGATATCGCGATTTCTGTCCCCCATTGATTTCCTTCGGTGATGTGGCATATATTGCTGCGCTATGATGTCCGCAGAGATATTTTTGGCGCTTGCAAGAAAGGATGCACAGAGATGAGAGGCAGCACGGAACGCGTAAGAAGAGCGCTGCCGTCCGCCGGCGCTGCCCCACAGCCGTGGCCACTGTTCGCGAAGAGCAGCACGAGAAGGAGCAGGGGGTGTGTGCATGCATGGCTTTCACTGCGTTTACTGCTCTGTCGCTTGTTCGTCCGCCGCCATTCCCATGAGCGACGCCACCGCCCCTGCCTGTTCACAGCAGAGACGCCTCAGGGCACTCACGTATCCTCGAGCTCCAGATGGGGCGCCTTTGCTGGGAAAGATGGAACAGCAGGCAGAAGACTGGAGCGAGGAAGAGGCCGTCGCGTGCGGATGTGCAAATAAGTGTATAAATAACATCAAGGGTGTGGGTGCGATAAAAATAGAAAACAGAGAAACAGGAAGCTACTGCTGAAACACGGGCCTATCTTTCCTTGGGGAACTCCTTGGCCTTCATCCACTGGAAGTAGTCCTTGCCCTTAACATGCTTAACCATGACGTTTGGCAGCCCGGAGCCGCCCATGCTCATTCCAAGCATCTGGATGACGCCCATGTCCTTGCCGACGGGCACCAGGATGGCAGTGAACTGGTCCTTCCACTCCTTGAGCTCCATGGATCTTCCAGCCCGTCCGCCCTGGTACGAGTAGTCTGTAAACTCGGCGTGGATGAGCTTGATGATGTTCTCGCCAGCGGTGTTCCCCTGCTGCGCGGCCTTGATGGCATACTTGGCTGTGTATGGGTGGTTGTTGGCGTCACCGGCCACAAAGATATGCGGGAACCACTCCGAGTCCAGCTGCAGAGTAGGCTTAATCTTAATCCAGCCGTTGCCGTCGCGCAGTTTGGTGGCCGTCTGCGACTCCAGGGCGGACATGTAGTCGGTCAGGGGCCAGCTGCCGGTGGCCAGAATCTGCAGGTCCGAGTCGTACCAGTTGCCCTCTGCCGACCGCATCCCCAAGGACCGCACGACGTTGTTGAACTCGACACCCGGCGGAATCTCAATCGTCTCCTTCAGCACCACCTTGACGCCGGCCTTCCGCAGCTTGGTAGCAGCGCCCTCGCCCACGCCGCTCTTGATGTTGGCGGGCAGCAGGCGGGTGCCCTGGTGTACCAGGGTGACTTTTTTGCTCGGGTACGTGGTGGCAATCTCTCCGGCCGTCTCAACACCCACCGGACCGCCGCCAATGATGAGGACGCTTTTGGCCTTTCCAATTTCGTCATGCAGTCTATGCAGCTCCCGCTCGGCATCCTCATAGCTGCTCGAGCGCAGCTTTGACGGGTGAGGACCCATGGTCCCCGTCGACAAGACGAGGTAGTCGAAGGGGATGATTTCTCCGGTGCTCAGCTTCAGCGTGTTGTCGCTGTTGACCGCTTCCAGGGCCGCCTTGATGAAGCGGTGGCGCGGGTACTCGGGGTCAAGCTCGCAGTCCTTCAGAAGGTCCTTCAGCGGGAAGAGCAGCTTTTTGCCAAATTCTGCGTCCACCATGGCCCTTGGGGCTCCGATTATGTGGTAGTGGAAGTCGTTCTTATCAATCAGTGTCACCTGGAGGTTGGGAAACCCCTTCTTGGACAGCTCGGCGACCGTTTTGGCCGCCCGGATGCCTGCTGTGGAGATGCCCACGACAACGACGCGAATCCGAAGTGTAGACATTTGATGTGTTGTGTGGTGGAAGAGGTTGAGTGGCGGTGGCAGTAAAAGGCTGCGCTGGGTGTGGGATTAGGTACAAGAGAGCCTGTGTGTGCGTGTGTTTCAGAGTTTAAAGCAGATAAATATGGACCAGGAAAAATAAGGAGAGGAGAGGAGAGGAGAAAAGAGGAGGCAATACAGAGAGGGAAAAAATGCGCACGGGCTGAGTGATACTGAAGGATAGCCGGGCTGGCACTAGTACATATGGTAGTTTTGGAGCTGCCCCTGAACAAGCGAGTTTCATTCCTATCACCGACCACGCACTACAAATTGCTTGTGAGTGGTTTTTGGCAAAGTGCTGCAGCTGCAGGAGATTCACAAGGAACAGGCACACTGCCTGGCTCTCGTCGACAGCGGGCGTTGGTGCTGGAGGAGAGAAAGTTCACGGCGCTGCTGCAGGCGTTGCAAAAACACGCTTTCGGTGTGGGCAGCCGCTTTCGCACACCCTGATGCCGACCGGTCCCCCCGAGGCCCAGACGCGAGAAAATCTGCGCCTGGTCATTTGCTGAAGGAAATCCTGCCGCCAGCGCAGCGCCAAGCTCTGCCTGCTGTGCGTGCGATGCATGAAAGTCACAACAACAAACACTGCGGGTATCCATGAGTGAAATTGTGCGAATAGCGAGCTGCATCATCCATCTTTATGTGCAGCGCGTATTTTCAATCTGAGGCTGGCTGGCTGGCCAGCACCAGGCGCTGTTCGCTGGGAAGCACAAGGGTTCTCGCCCTATTTCGCCCTTTGTCGGAGCATGGATTCCGCCTAGCAGATTGGCAAATCTCGCTCTGCTCAGCTCGCCTGGCCAACCAGCACGCACGTCGCCGTCGCCGCCCCCCACCCCGCTCTCCGCATGTGCTCTCTCCCGAGCAAGAACCACAGCCTGTTTGGAAATTAAATGTTTTGTGCTACAGCGTAGGGCTCTGCTAGTGTGTAGCAGGATCTGCAATCATGCGCATGTACCTGTTTTTGCTCGCTCCCCACTTTTGCTGTGAAGAAGCGGAAAAAGAAGCTTTCAGCTTGCTAATCACCGGTACCTCAATGAGAGCGCCCTGCTGAAGCACATACTGCCGTTCAATTAGCGGATGTGCATGCAAAACCCGGTGCGATCACTATTGCAACCACGTAATTACACGCAGCACAGCACCGCCGTCCTGTTCACATTGTTCGCAGGTGGATTCGCTTAGATGCGCGGAAGATGGATGCCTGATTATTACAACAACGGAAAATCCTCAATTTTATCCTACGGTGATTGATGTTGCATTCTGGTAAAGGTCAAGGCCAGTCTTGAAGTTCCCGTTGAACTCGGGGATTGTGGGGTAGCCGTTGTGGTTGGCAATGGTCATCTGCTTGCCGGTGTATGAGCCCGACGATCCCTTGATGGCGACGTCGGCGCAGTTCATGTAGAACTCGCGGTTGCCAATGGCGTTGACCCAGGTCCAGGCGAAGACAGCCTTGTCGGAGCTGGGGAGGTTGGAGGGGAGGTTGAAGGTGTACTGGCGGACGTCGGCAGCACCGTTGAAGAAGCAGTGCTCGAGCTCCTCATGAACGACGACAAAGTTCTTGCAGCCGTCGTATGAGAGCGAGAACTGGCAGTGGCCACCGCCGTGCGGGGCTCCTCCAGGAGCAAACTCGACTGTGATGGACTGGCCAGCAGACCACGTGGCCGAGGGGCTGGGGAACGGAGTGGTGTGCTTGCACAGGGGCTGGTCTGCGCCCAGAGGTGATGTCATCGAATAGTCCAGCGACTCTCCACTGGGAACAGGCGGGCAGCTGGCGCCATTTGGAGAGTAGCGGGGACAGGGAGAGGTCATGGCCATGTGTGCGGAAACGGCAGAGGCGGCCAGCGCCAGAAAAGAGCCATATGAAAAATAAGCGTGCATCCTGCAGATCCGAGCGAATATGTGGAATAGATACGGCCAGCGTACGCTATTGCGGGAGGATGAAAGGGAGAGGTGCGTGCAGGAGACCGGGGGCGATGCTTTCTTTTTTTTTTTTGAGGGCCCAGCCTTCGAGGAACCGCCAGCGATGCGGGTGCTGTTTTATATCGTCTTGCAGTGGGCGCGCGTGAAGCGTGTGTAAGCAGATTGAGGCCAAATGGGGCAATGTGACAGGCTCCAGATGCCTGCATTTAGCCCGTTTCTATTGACTCCATCCCAATCTACGTGTCTCTACGCAGCCAGGCATTCGCGGGTCAGTGGGGAGCCACAAAGAGCTTAACAGATCCATTTCCACAAGGGGGTTCCTTGGCACCCATGTACCGCAGATCTCTATTGTGCTGGTCCTCATGGCATGCGCGATCCATGTGGCCAGGACAAGGGGCGATTGCCTGCCACGCATGCTGCTGCACTGCGAGAGAGAAGCAAGCGTCCTGCATGCGTCAGAACAACAAAGGAAGGCGGACAAAACCAAAGTTGGGGGCGAGGCACTTGCATTGGTGCAGCTCGGCTCGCAACAACGGCCCGAAAATTCACGCTGACTTTGCCAAAACACGCGGCGGGCTGCTCTGCAGAGGCTGCTGGCTGCCGGTTTGTGGCTCTGAGGGATTCGGTGTTTTCGTTGGCGGCGCATCAGCGGTATATATAGCGACAACAGGCGCATCCATGTAGTGCGAGCCCTCCCCAAGAGCTGCAGCTGCCCATCAACTCTGGCGCCATCGGGCGAGAGTGGCCACTGGCAGTCCCCACCAGAGTGCAGAATGGCATTGGGAGCAGGACACACCGAAACTGGCTGCCCAGCTGTCCCGTTGGTTGTTGGTGTTGGCCATGGGGTCGCGAACTTGCAGGATGGCTGCAGAGCAACGCCGCTGGATGCAATGGGCGAGCTTTCGCTGTAATAAGCAGGATGGCCTGGCGGCAATGCAGGGCAGCCAATCCCGTTCGCATTGCGCCAGTGCATCAAAGGCGAACAATGAAAGAGCAACAGCGGGCTGCTTGGAGCACACAGGTGCCCAAAAAATTAAGGGCATGTCGGCTATGGCAGCGGCAGGGCGAAGGGAAAACGCGGAAAACAAGGGCGCGCCACTCAGCAGCCGATGTGTGCTTTTAATGCTGCAATGAGCTGGATGGCACACAACTCTTGTAGTCCTCTCGACTAGACACAGGCACTTATTTCTGCCTTCCATTTGGAGCTCCCTCGACTGCATCTCAGCAGGACCGGCGGTTGGCCAGGTCAACAGGGTGCGCCAGGCCCAAACAGCTGGCCCGATCACAAGCACTGCTGGTGCCGTCTCCTGTGATCTACTGCCTCAGCACAGATTGGCAAGCAGCCGATAATCGGTGTAATAAATCGAGTTTCTCTAGTTCGCCTCGCGAAAATAGTCGCACTCTTTGCCCCTCTTACAGCGACATCGTACTCTAAGGCAGCGCAATTCTAATTCAGCGTGACCACCTGACATGCGTGTGTGCGGCCTGGAGCACATGTCTACTTGCTCGCGGGTGTTGGGGAGCGGCACCATGGCTTTGAACGTGGAGGTTTAAAGGCTGCCAAGGTCCTTTGGTTTTGCCCACACACACGAATCCCACGTTCGACGCATGCCTTGTGTCTAATAGGTCCTGCGGTTCCTTATTATAGAGCCCGTTGACAGCCCCCGGCTCCTTCATTGTGCTGCACTGCTTGTGGGGTGGGGGAGTTCACATATGCAAGCAGCTCCCATTGTATCTAGATTTAGATCCTTTTATTGCCGCGTCTCTCAGTCCCACTCTTTCTGCATATCAGCTCAATTCTTGCAAGCTTCACAATAGTGCCAGGGACACCATGTAGCAGATCCCCTTTGTGGACCGGTCTTTAAGCCGTGTATCATCCCCTGGCGCAAATGAGTGCAAGCCCGGCCCTATTGTCCGCCGAACCTACATTTTCACCCTCTGCTGATTAAGCACACGCAGCCGCTGCAGGCTGAGCAAGCGTAAAAAATGAATGTGTGTGCGAAGGTAGTATAGGCCAAACATCTGCTTCAAGAAGCTATATAAAGTGAGGCGAGACTGGCTTTCTTTGTCTCTCGCCTTGTCCCTTAGACCACCGCCGTCTATCACTCTCGCGCCTCCTTCCATCTTCCTGATCCTGCGTTGAATCTGGCTATTCATTCGCGTGCGCTGGTCGTACTTCCCCTTACATAAAACGAGCAGGCTTTTTTTTCCTTGTCCGCCTGGATTAACGCTACAGCTCCCACCGAACATTGTACAAGTATCTCACGTGCATCATTCAACCACTCCGCCGCCACCTGTCTGGAACAGAGGAACCAACACAACATGAAGTCTTCGATCCTTTCGCTTGCTGCCGTTCTGGCTCTTGCCAGCTCTGCTGCTGCTCACATATCAATCATCAACCCCTGCCCACGCTACTCGCCCGTCGGCGAGAACTGCCCAGCGCTGCCTGCTGGTGAGTCCCTGGACACCGGTGAGCATGCGATCAATGCGCCGATCAGCTCTGTGCAGCTTGGCGGAGCAATGCCCCTGTGCCGCCACACAACTCCGTACGCAACTCCCTCAGCCACGTGGACTGCTGGCCAGTCTGTGACGATCAAGTTTAACCCAAGCGCTGCCATCCACAGCGGCGGCAACTGCGAGTTCTCGATTTCTTACGACAACGGAAAGACATTTGCTGTTGTCCACCAGGAGCTGCGCTACTGCTTCCTGGGGGCCAAGCCCGCCAGCCTCACCAACACGGCCACCGTCCTCAGCTACACCTTCAACCTGCCAGCTGATCTGCCGAGTTCCGACAAGGCTGTGTTTGCCTGGTCGTGGGTCAATGCCTCGGGCAACCGCGAGTTCTACATGAACTGCGCCGATGTCGCCATCAAGGGTGGCACCTCGACCTCGTACACCGGCAAGGAGATGACTGTCGCCAACTACCCTGGCTACCCAACCATCCCCGAGTTCAACGGCAACTATGACACTGGTATGGAGTACTACACCGGCGCCAAGAACATCACTGTGTCACCTGGAGGTGGCTCCAGCCCGTATCCTGGAGGCCCTGCTCCTGCTCCTGCTCCTGCTCCTGGTGGCCCTAGCCCTGCTCCTGGTGGTCCTAGCCCTGCTCCTGGTGGTCCTAGCCCTGCTCCTGGTGGTCCTAGCCCTGCTCCTGGTGGTCCTAGCCCTGCTCCCGGGGGCTCCAGCCAAGCACCGCCGCCGCCTGGTCAGCCATCGAGTGCTGGGAGCTATTCCTCAGCCCCCACCGTGACTCCGGTTGCCTCTCCCCCAGCCTCCTACTCCACAGCCGTCTACTCTAGTGCGCCGGCTCATGCTCGTCGGATGCACTGAGGTGCTCTCTAGATGGCAACGGCTGCCAGCTCTGCAGCTCCGGGACTTGGAGAGCAACGTATCCCTGCGGCGGAGGCACTGTCTGCCAGGGCTCAAGCAGCCGCGTTTACTGCGGTTGGCGCCGAACCCCAGCTACAGGCATGCGTGTGAGGAACCTGACGTAATTTTATTTGTGTTTATAATAGCAAGCTGTGTGGACCAGTATCTGTGCAATTTCTCGCTTTCCGCTGGGCTGCCGACATGCTGCCGCTGAAAATCACCAGTCGCTTGCCAAAGCAGACCGAGTGCGCAGAGGATACTCCAAAAATACGACATCTGGTCGTCACCGCGATAAAAATAGGATAGCAGCTCAGCACGAAGCAGCGCCTGCTTGGCGCACCTGATTTTTTTTCTGCACCTTGAATGCGGGGTTCTGCGCAGTGGGGGTTGCTGTGATTTACCGAGACCGTTTAGCTCCCCCTCTTTATCTGCATTTGTGGCCGCTGCCTACAGATCTACCCATGTGAGAAGCAGGAAGCAGATGGGGAAGCCGCTCTAAAGATACTGCTCTGCCTGCTGCCACTTCTAATTTCGGCTACAAAGAAGGGTATACGCGTTTGTGGATTGTTTGCCAGTGTGTGGATTTGCAGGCTTCTGCTGCATGGAAGTCGCTGCAGCTGTAGCTTTCCTGGGGAATATTAAATGTTGACCCAAACTCCTCTCTCTGCCAAGGTTGGTGAATGAGGGATTTCAAGGATGCAGTCAAGTCGCTGCGACGAGGCATTTAGGCAGGTGCACTTGAGGGATATATAAGCAACTACAGAAGCGCGCTTGCGTGTCTGGTTTCTACACATCACTTCCCGCATTCAATTTCGCCTCGAGTCATCTCAAGCGCTTTCACTCCCACCACCCCCATCCTTGCATTCATCTACCGCTCCTCCCTCAACATACGCCGGCCGTATATCCCCCCCCCAAAAGAACCTTCACGATCTTTTAACCAACTCACCAGTCACAGATACCACCAAGATGTTCTTCAAGATCACCTCCGTTGCTGCCCTCATCGCCACTGTGTCCGCTCACATGGACATGATCTCCCCTTGCCCTCGCTACTCGAACCACGGCGAGAACTGCCCCGCACTGCCCGCCGGTGCCTCGATCAACTACTCGATGTCGTCGCCCCTGGGCGCCAGCGAGCCCCTGTGCAAGTTCACCACGCCCTACGCCACCCCCTCGGCCACCTGGAGCGCGGGCCAGTCGATCACCGTCAAGTTTGCCCCCGGAGGCGCTGCTCACGGCGGAGGTCACTGCCAGTTCTCGCTCTCGTACGACAACGGAAAGACCTTTGTTGTCGTCCATGAGGAGCTCGAGCACTGCTTCTTCAGCGGCCCCGGAAACGGCAATGCTGCCGATGTCCGCCAGTACACTTTCAACCTGCCAGCCAACCTCCCCGGCTCCGACAAGGCCGTGTTTGCGTGGACCTGGACCAACGCTGTCGGCAACCGCGAGTTCTACATGAACTGCGCCGACGTCGCCATCAAGGGATCGTCGGGCTCGTACACCGGCAAGGAGATGACCATTGCCAACCACGATGGATACCCGACGATTCCGGAGTTCGGTGGCAACCCGAAGACTGGCCTTGACATCTACGCCAAGGCCAAGCAGATCACCGTCACTGGTAGCGGCGGCTCCTCGGGTGGCCCGCCTCCTGTTCCCCATGCTCCATCGAGCTCGGCTGCTGCTCCTGCCCCTACTACTAAGGCTGCTCCTGCCCATACTACTAAGGCTGCTCCTGCTCCCACCACTGACGCTCCTGCTCCCGCCACTGATGCTCCTGCTCCCACCACTGACGCTCCTGCTCCCGACACTGGCGCTCCTGCCCCTGTTACTACTGCTGCCCCTGCTCCCGAGACTCCTGCTCCTGCTCCTGCTCCTGCTACTACCGATGCCCCTGCTCCTGGAAACTCTAGCGGCGGCTCTTGCGTCAGCGGCGCCATGCAGTGCTCGGGCACTGGGTACCAGGTTTGCCTGTTCGGCAAGTGGAGCGACAAGCTTGCCTGCGGTCCTGGCACTGCCTGCAAGAGCACTGGCTCGTCCATCCTCTGCGACAGGGCGTAGACACCTTGCTGTTTGATGGTTATTAGACGACCTGCTTCTGAGTGCTGGGCTCTGTGCCCATGGTTCAGACAGGAAATCTTGTAGGTTTTTCCCTTCACATATTTAATGAAATGTGTTTGTAATGATACAGTTGAAACTGAACCACATCCACGCAGCAAGCAGGCAGCGGGGTCTCCATGGATCCAAATGTTGATTCTCGTTTGTGGGTTAAAGAGCAGAGAAAGAGCTGGTGGAGCTGCCTGGCGTTTTGTATTTGCGGACTGCATGCTCGCCTGCTTGGCTGTCGCACGTTCTGAGTTGCTTCGGTTTCCTCTTTGCATGGCAGAAACGTTCTGCTCGGTGCTTCTGATGGAGCAACTATCATTGTTGGCATGGCTCTCTTTGCCTTTGCGTCACAAAGACACGCATGCTGCTTGATGAGAACGTCCACCGCATGCCAGAAGCGCCGGCACCGTGTCTTCCACCCAGCTTCCGTGCCTCGGCACAAATGACGGAATAAGGAAGATGCGCGTTATTAACGGTTCAGGATTTCCAATTACCTTGCCCGCGCGCAGACACGCTGACGCCACCATCACCTCACCCACTCCGCGGCTCTGCAGTATGGAGAACGCTGCTGTAGATCCATGAAGGTGCCGCGTGTGCAAAGAAGTGGACGGAGCGAAAGGCACCTGGATGGTTCCTGCATGCCCAAATTTGGAAGCGTGCCAGACATCCCACCGCGTGGCGGCAAGACTGTTGGCCGGTGCCCTGTTCAGGAGAACAATGAAGCGCCGCAGTGCACCATCTTTTTAGACGCAGCGCACCGCGAGCCTGTCTGCCGAGCCCCCAAACAATGCCCATCCAGTGCAGCGCTGGCCTGGATACGGAGCTTTTTTCACTCTCAAAATAACTCCTCCACCACGATGCGGATGCACTTTGACGCACCAAGCGCGTGTGCAGCAATTGTTGCGGATCCGCGTAAAGACATCACCCCCCTTTCTGGAGAATAGGACCAAATCCCGCAAGCGCAAAGGCCTCAAGTCACTGCCACAGCGCGGTATTTGTCTCTTTGGCAACAAGCGCTGCATGCAGGCAGGGAGAGTAAAGGACAAGGCACAGGGCCGAAAAAGTCTGAGAAAATGAGCGCGTATTCAGGAGACGCGAGTATATTAAGACATGCCACGCCCCCCATTCATTCAGTTCTGCTTCTTCATTCAGTACTCACGCTCCACTCGCTCACCTCCCCCCTGCGCACTCTCTCCCGCTTGTAAAGCATTGCACCGAAATACGCTGGCCGTATACACCACGCATCCCCCATCCACATCAACTGAATCGATAGGCACTCCGGCAATCGAGCAAAGGCAACAAACCCCCTAGACACATACTCCTACCGCTAAAGAAAGAAACCCGGCATTCGCAACGCTACAATGTTCTTCAAGATCGCATCTCTTGTCGCCCTTGTTGCCTCCGTCTCGGCACACATGGACATGATTTCCCCATGCCCCCGCTACTCGCCTCGCGGTGAAAACTGCCCCGCTGTTCCTGCTGGCCAGTCCCTGGATTACTCCATGTCGTCGCCCCTTGGCGGCAGCGAGCCCCTGTGCAAGCACACCACTCCGTTCGCCACCCCCTCGGCTACCTGGAGCGCTGGCCAGTCTGTGACTGTCAAGTTTGCCCCCGGAGGTGCTCCCCACGGTGGTGGTCACTGCCAGTTCTCGCTCTCGTACGACGGCGGCAAGACCTTTGTTGTTGTTCATGAGGAGCTTGAGCACTGCTTCTTCAATGGTGCTGCCGATGTCCGCCAGTACACGTTCAGCCTCCCCTCCAATCTCCCCAGCTCCGACAAGGCTGTCTTCGCCTGGACCTGGGTCAACGCTGTCGGCAACCGTGAGTTCTACATGAACTGTGCTGATGTTGCCATCAAGGGATCGTCGGGCTCGTACACTGGCAAGCAGATGACCATTGCCAACCACAACGGCTACCCCACCATCCCCGAGTTCAGCGGGAACTTCAAGACCGGCCTTGATGTCTATGCTCAGGCCAAGCAGGTCACTGTCACTGGTAACGGCAGCTCCTCGGGCGGCAACGAGGGCACTCCCTCTGCTCCTGCCACCACTCCTATCCCCCATGTCCCCAGCACTGTTGCCTCTACTCCTGTCTCCTCTGCTCCTGCACCCGCCTCCACCTCTGC
>MU604101.1:0-15483 GCA_025201845.1 Martensiomyces pterosporus | reverse complement strand
TCGCCTGCCACTCAGCCTGGTGGCTCTGATGGTGACGCTGTTGGCCAGCCTTGCACCGGTGAGCTCCGCTGCGCTCCTTCGGGTGCTGGATATCAGTTCTGCATCTATGGTGTCTGGAGCCCTGCTTATGCTTGCGCGGAGGGAACTCAGTGCAAGAACAGCGGCAATGCTGTTGTCTGCGACTGGAAGTAAAACCATCCCATGTCAGTCCAAACATCCCACACCTTCATCTTCATTTTTACCCATCACTAGCCAGTCTGGTGGTGTAATGACATTTAATGCCGCTTTCTTTTCATGTTAGGAATGCATTTTGCTACGATTCCGAATCCCCTGAAGGCTATTCCTTTTTGACATTACTACAGCCATTCGAATATGTAGGCCATGCCTCTCCCAGCCTGACTATGAGTGAACATGGCGTGACTGGTGCTGGCATTCCTGCCCGTAGCCAAGATGGTGCTCAAGGTCCCATTCGTCGTCGCTCTAGGTCTCTAGCTGTCTCTGTATGCATGACTATGATATCTGTCTGTCTGGTGGCCAGCACCCGGGTATGGCATGCCACCGCCACTAGCTGTGAATGCCCTCAGTGCAATCACGCAGCCCCAACCGCCGGTCCCGCAACCTCATCGCCTGCAGGCCAATCTGCTACGGTCAAGTTTGTTCAGGGGGACGCTCCTCACGGCAGTGGTCGCTGCTAGTTCTCACTCTTGCACAGTGGTGGAAAGGCACTTGCTGTTGTCTATGAAGAGCTTGAGCGCTGTTTTCTGACCACCTGTGCCTCTGCTGGTAGCCCCAAGACTCGGTTCAACGTCGATGCTCAGGTTAAGCAAATCACCTTGGAGCAACAGTGCATTGTTTAATAATGTGTGACCAATACGATTCTGCTTTCTGAGAGCGGCGAAAACCACTGGAGACTTGGAAACTGAGGCCGGTGTGTGATTCCCTCCGTGCCGTTGCTCTGATACCACTCGTCTCCTTACAACCACCTGTGGCAGCTGTTCCTTCGGCTCTCTGGATGATGGCAGGCAACTCCTCTCCTTGCTATAGGATACGGCGATTTTCCCAATCCCGAGGTTGTTTTCCATTCTTGGCTGCTTTGGAGAGCTTTGCTTCCTCTCGATCGCTCATTCGCAGTTCTTTTTGTTCATTTGCTTTGCTCTGCCCTGCTGGCAGTCTTCGAATATCTTTGCAAATGGGGTTTGGTCTTGTGCATCTTCACAGTGGCTGCGCTCTATTATGTGGCTGGTTGCACAGCTCTCCAATAGGGCTACTCAACCGGCCTTTCCCCACGCCGCTCCCACGCCGTCCCCGCGTCTCCAACAACAGCAAGTTCCATGTACCGGCTGCAGAAGCTTGTGGTGCAAAAGGTACTTGCCCGGGCGCATAATATATGGCTCGCTTGGTAAAGTATATCGCACGGCAACCAATAGCGGGGCATCGGTGCTTGGCACAACGGACAAACAATAGGCAGCAAGCTCATTCGGAGCACGCCGACTGCGGGCAACGTCTATCATATGGAGCAGATCTTTTCAGCCAGGGGCTGTAAGATATAGCGCTCTAGACGTGTGCCAAGACACATTCTCTGTGTGAACCACTTCATACACAAGACTGGCTGCAGCGTGCCGATTTGCATTGAACGCGAATGGTATAAATTGAGCGGGCGTAGCCCCCTCCCGAAAACACGGTACAAAATATTTTCGCACCTACATTTTGACATACGCCGGTCGTATCCCCATCATCCACACCATTATCTTCACCATTTCCATTAACGCCACAATGTACTTCAAGATTTCATCAGTTGCTGTTCTCATTGCCTCTGCCTCGGCTCACATGGCCATGATCAAGCCCTGCACGCGGTACACACCCCATGGCGAGAACTGCCCCGCAGTCCCCGCTGGTCAGTCGCTCGACTACAGCCTCAATTCTCCTCTTGGTGCCGACGAACCCCTGTGCAAGTACACCACTCCCTACGCCACCCCCGTCGAGACCTGGACTGCAGGTCAGTCCGTCACCGTAAAATTTGACCCCAACGGCGGAGCTGCCCACGGTGGTGGTCACTGCCAGTTCTCGCTCTCGTACGACGGCGGCAAGACATTTGTTGTTGTCCACGAGGAGCTCAAGTACTGCTTCTTCAACGGCCCTGCCAGCGGCAATGCTGCCCAGGTCATGAGCTACACCTTCAACCTGCCCTCCAATGTTCCTAGCTCTGACAAGGCTGTCTTCGCCTGGTCTTGGGTCAACGCCATCGGCAACCGTGAGTTCTACATGAACTGTGCTGATGTCGCCATCAAGGGATCGTCGGGCTCGTACACTGGCAAGCAGATGACCATTGCCAACCACAACGGCTACCCCACAATCCCCGAGTTCAACGGCAACTACGACACTGGCCTCGAGTACTACACCGGTGCCAAACAGATCACTGTTACTGGGGATGGCAGCAGCTCGTCGACTGGTGGGCAGCCTGCTTCCTCTGCCGTGGTTGCTTCATCATCTAGCATCGCTGCTCCTCAAGACAGCAGCAGCAGCAGCGGCGGCAGTTCCTCTGCATACAATTCCAATGCGCCTATTGGTCATGCACCAGCAGCAACGTCGTCAGCACCCACATCCAGTGCAACTGACTCAGACGACACATCTGCAAGCATGGACTCGGAATCCTGCTCGCCTGGAACTCTGCGCTGCGCCCCTGGCTCCACGGGATACCAGATCTGCGGCGAAAGCAGCAGCTGGAGCGAGGAGTATTCCTGCGGCATAGACACAAAGTGCATGGGAACAGGAAACATTTACTGTGGATACGAGTAGGCCATTTCCCTCATGTTGACCTTTGCGCAATAAACGCACACTTGCTTTAATCAGGAATTGGCTATTCATGTGTACACCTGTTCTGAGGACAAATGAGCAGCAGCGGTAGCAGCGGAAAAGGAGCCGCTCTCCATGTGAGCGCTTTGGCGCCTGGATCTGCACAAGCTGCCGAGCAAAGCCGAGACCGCTCTCTTGTTGAAGTGCTGTGGTGTAGACACTCGAAGAGAAATCGGGGGATTATCCGGAACAGGAGCAAAAAAGGCGTGGCCACCACGAGCTCGTCACAGCTGAAAACAATGTGCGTTCTGTGTGAAAAACGGAGCAGGAGCCGCTGACTGCCGGTCCAAAACAAGGCACAATTACGCTTTTCCAGTGAGCCCGTTTCGCATAGATTTGAAAGGTGGAAAATTAGGCGCATCATGTGCTCCGCTTTAGCCCCTCTCCATTCCCTCGCATCAAGGTTGGAGCAAAATCTGCTGCAGTTTCCTGCAGTGTAATTCCGACTGTGCGCTTCCGGTCAATTCCTTGGGGACTACTGCTCCGTTCAAACCTCCTTGGTTTGTGTAGGCACAGCCAAGATACGGCAGCGAGGGGCGGTTCGTGTACAAAGAGATGCGAATAAATAGCTGGAGGTGCGCTCCCCGCCTCCATTCAGTCGAAACCAACCACATCTCCCTCACCCCTTGCTACTAACGCCCACACATCCCCTTCCAACTACCTCTCGATAGACGCACTTGAAAATGTTTGTCAAGCTTGCTCCTGTCTTTGCGCTGGCCGCAGCCGTCCTCGGACACATGGAGTTCACCAACCCGTGCCCTCGCTACTCCGACAAGTGCACCATCACGCCCGCTCTGCCTCCAGGTGAGCAGACCGACTATGACCTGAAGTCGCCCATCGCCAGTGGCGCGCCTTTGTGCCACCACAACACTCCCTGGCCCAAGGTGACGGACACCTGGACTCCAGGCACATCGGTCCCCGTCCACTTTGACCCGTCCGGCAACGGCCACTCGGGTGGTCACTGCCAGTTCTCGCTCTCGTATGACGGCGGCAACACCTTCGTTGTCATCAGCGAGGCACTCCAGTACTGCTTCTTCTCCGGTCCCACGGACAGCAACGTTCCTGCTGTTGTCGACTATAACATTCCACTGCCCGCGAATCTTCCTGGCACTGACCACGCGGTCTTTGCCTGGTCCTGGGTCAATGCTTCGGGCAACCGCGAATTCTACATGAACTGCGCTGACGTCGCCATCAACGGCCCTGCTGGCACCTTTACCGGCAAGCAGATGACGATTCTCAATATCAACGGATACCCGACCATCCCCGAGTTCCTGGGCAACTACAACACCGGTCTCCAATACTACAAGAATGCCACGCAGATCACCGTCACTGGCAACGGCTACGGCGGCGGATCCGGCGGCACCAGCTCCACCTCGTCAGCTGTCACTTCTACTGCCACCACTATCAGGACCACTTCTGTGCAGACCACGTCGTCTACGACACAGGCCACCACGTCCTCTGCCCCTGCAACCAGCACTTCGTCTGCCCCCACATCGACCACATCGACCACGTCCTCCGGCTCCGGAGGTGGCCCTGTTGCTGGCGGCGCCTGCTCGACCGAGGGAGCATTCCAGTGCGCCGACACCACTGGCAAGAACGCAAACTACTTCCTGTGCCTCTACGGCCAGTGGGTTGCTCAGGCCTGCAGTAGCGGCACTGCCTGCTTCCAGTCTGGCACCTCGGTCTCTTGCGGCTGGCCCCAGTAAACGGGGCGCGGTCCCGTGGTTCCTTTTCTTTTCTTAGCTCTAATACCCAAATCCATGTTTGGACCATCTCTCCGCGTGGTGCCTGCGTGTGTCCACCTAGAAGGGCCTTAAAATGGCTCAACATCACAACAAATAAAGGCCAGATTCATAAATATTCGCCCTTTTTTGACACGAACCATGTGATGGTGTGCCGACAGGCTCATGGTGGCCGGGAAACTGGGGAGTGGGCTGCAATGCGAGGCCGTCAATGCGATTGGAAAGGAATATCTACGCAATCCACTCCTTCTCCGCCACTGCGCATTTCTTATTCACATCGCCGCTTCCATATAGGCTTTCTGCGCCCACATTTGGTCAACCACGTGGATGGCAGGTATTGGGGTGGTTGGGCTGGATCGGCAGGTCCGGCTGTCTCCAGGCGCTTTGCGAGAATTGCATTCCACCCGCATTCGGTCCGCACAACCTCGCAGACCGCGTGCTGCCCCTGCCGCCTTCTTTGCGGTATTTTCTCCAATGCCAAAAATGCAATGACTTTGGAGACTTTGCGGCGGCGATGTCCACGATGAGCAAAAAAAGTCATGGCATATCCATCGAGGTGGGCCTTGCTGCTTCTTTTTTTGTCGGGGTCGGCGGTTTCACTTTCCAAGCCCCTATACTGGGCTCTATACGGATGCAACCGCTCCTTTGTGAATCCTCCGCCGCGCGCCTTGTGGAGGTGGCGAGGTGGTTCATTCGCCGTTTTGCGGGTTGCAGAGATGCAGACTGCGCACTCGCTTCTCCACCACACAGCAAGGGGAAGATCGAGCAGAGGCTCTCCCCATCCGACCGAATAAATACCTCGTCCAGCGCGCAACAGCGGCTTGCTTGAATCCTTACAGTGCCCACCTGTAATCTTGTCCTCTTTCACGACCGCTCCCCCACACTCGCATCTTGAAGGCTAGTCCTACCCATCCACGTCTCTCCTACCATTATGTTTGTTAAAGCTGCATCTGTCCTAGCGCTGGTCGCTAGCGCCGCCGGGCACATGACTTTTGTCAAGCCCTGCGCGAGATACTCCCCCGACAGCTTCTGCCCATCCCCGCCCTCGGGTGAGCAAGTCGACTACGACATGACTACGCCGATTGGCAGCGAAGGCCAGGCTGTGAGCCCCATCTGCAAGCACGCCAAGCCGTACAGCAAGCCTGTGGCAACCTGGGCCTCTGGCTCCACCACCACCGTCACCTTCAGCGACGGCAACGGCCACTCGGGCGGGCACTGTCAGTTTTCCATTTCGTACGACGGCGGGCAGACCTTTGTTGTCCTCAGCGAGTCCCTGAAGTACTGCTTCTACAGCGGTCCGGCCAACACCGACAAGCCCAGCGTTCTCAACTTTGATATCCCGCTGCCAGCCAATCTGCCTGGGTCGCCCAGCGCCATATTTGCCTGGACCTGGGTCAATGCCTCGGGCAACCGCGAGTTCTACATGAACTGCGCTGACGTTGCAATTAATGGCCCAGCTGGCTCGTTCACTGGCAAGAAGATGACGATCGCCAACTACCCTGGATACCCCACCATCCCCGAGTTCCTGGGCAACTACAACACTGGTCTTCAGTACTACACCAATGCCACGCAGATAACTGTTACTGGCCCTGGATACGGTGGCGGATCCGGCAGCACTAGCTCCAGCTCGTCGACGGTCGTTCCCAGCAGCACTGTCAAGACCACTTCGTCCGCCGCACCATCTACCACTGCCGCCACCACCACCTCCGTTGCTCCGTCGACTACCTCTGTGGCCCCATCGACTACGTCCACTGCTCAGTCCACGCTTGCCACTAGCACTGCCATCCCCACATCCACTGCTCCCTCGACCTCCTCGGCCCCTGCTCCTTCGTCCACATCGGGCGGCAGTGGCTCTTGCACGGAGTACGCGTACCAGTGCTCTTCCGACAAGTCTGGATACCAAATCTGCCTTGGTGGAGCGTGGTCGTCGACGTTTGCTTGCGCCGCTGGAACCGTCTGCCAGACCAGCGGCAGCTCCGTGTACTGCGGCTGGCCATAAATATAAGTTTGCTTTTTCGTTGTCATAGCCTTGAAGATCCCTAAATATAAGCAACGTCTGGAATCCGCAAAAACAAACTTGGCACCACCTGGCCTAGCACAAACACCTCGGCCATGGCGCATCTGCTACCAGACGCGGCAAGGAAATAATGAGCGCAAATGCCGAAGAAGAACGCCGAGTAAAAATAAATTGGCTCATATCACGGCTGCTTGCCAAACAAGCTCGTGCATGTACAAACATGTAAAATTGCCGGCATCCTGTTTCTCCCCTCCCCCAAGAGCCCATCCTTGATATGCCAGCATGCATCCTGTCGTCACATTGGCGCAAAGAAAATGCAACTATTATGCTTACATATCGCCAATTGAATCCATGCTGAGGATTGCCTGCCCCTCTCATTCAGCTCAGATGTGGATTAATTGCCAGCCAGAACAGGATGTGAATTTTCCATTGTGCATGTAACAGAATTCCAGAATGTGTGACAACGAAATGCGGCCCGCTTTGGTGCAAGACTGGGTGCCTTCAATGAGCCATTTACCGCCGGGAGGACCGGCTTCAGGAGGTGGAACTTGGAGCACATGATACCTGGCAAGACATGGTGCGTGCAAAAGAATATTCCATTTATGTCATTGTAGATTTGGCATTGTGTGCAATCGAGAGGCGATTTCGCTCAAAGAGCCACTCCCACATACACCATTCCCTCTGGGTGGGCTGTGCAGCGTCCATTCGCCTACCGCAGATGTCTCAATTGAGCTATATCCTGTATGCGTCGAATCCACCAACCGCATATAAATACCGCGGTCCAACCTACTGCCAAAGAGAGAGAGAGCCATTGAACATCTCAGTTAGAATCTCCCATCGCCTTTGCCGCTAACCTTGGACACCGCTAGCCATCCCTCCGCCGAATCAAACTCCCTACAATGCTCGTCAAACTGTCCTCCATCCTCGCCCTTGTGGCTGCATCTGCCGCACATATGACTTTCGTCAAGCCGTGTGCTAGGTATTCTCCCGACAGCTTCTGCCCAAAGCCCCCTGCTGGCGAGCAGGTCGACTACGACATGACCACGTCAATCGGCAGCGAAGGCCAAGCTGTCAGCCCTATCTGCAAACACACCAAGCCATACGACAAGCCTGTAGCCACCTGGTCCTCCGGCACGGCCACCACCATCACCTTTAGCGACGGCAACGGCCATGAGGGTGGCCATTGCGAGTTCTCCATTTCGTATGACGGCGGAACCACATTTGTCGTCCTCAGCCAGCAACTCAAGTACTGCTTCTACAACGGCCCTGCCAATACCGACACGCCCAGCGTTCTCAACTATAACGTGCCCCTGCCAGCAAATCTTCCAGGGTCGCCCCGTGCTGTGTTTGCCTGGACATGGGTCAATGCCTCGGGCAACCGCGAGTTCTACATGAACTGCGCTGACGTTGCCATTGTTGGCCCAGCCGGGTCATTCACGGGCAAGCAGATGACCATTCTTAACTACCCTGGGTACCCCGTCATTCCCGAGTTCCTGGGCAACTACAACACGGGTATCCAGTACTACACCAATGGCACCCAGGTCACTGTCAGCGGCCCCGGATATAGCGGTGGGTCTGGAAGCACTTCATCTGCACCTGTCACCACCACGACGACCACCACCGCGAAGAGCACCTCCACGACCACCACCTCTGCTCCCCCAGTTAGCTCCACCACCACCTCTGCCCCTGCTTCTTCTTCTACTTCATCTGGCGGTGGCGGCAGTGGCCCTGTTGCCGGTGGTTCCTGCCCCACTGATGGTGTGTACCAGTGCGCAGACACGACTGGCAAGAACGCAAACTATTTCCTCTGCCTCTACGGCAAATGGTCCCCACAGTCCTGCGGCAGTGGCACTGCCTGCTTCCAGTCGGGCACTTCTGTTTCCTGCAGCTGGCCATCCAGCTGAAGCGTGCACTCGCACAGACACCTAATGCCGAGTTGTTTACAATGTGGCTGTAATAAATCCACTCGTAGCTGAGACACAAATGCAAGTGAGTGAATTCTGCACACTGATGCAAGCACCCAAGCAGAATAAATGCTAAAGGGGTGGATCAACGCCGCAGCTTCAGCACCACAAATGCTGTCCGAGACCAGTCTGCTATGCACAGGCAGGCACATGCAGCCTGGACAAGCTTGCTCGCCGTCCATGTGGACGGCGGCAATGTCCGAGCAAGTGCCTCTAGCAGCCTACCACTTGCGGATTACGCCGAAAGGTATGGAGGGCACACAGGCAATTAATGCCTTGGATTTGCTTCGCATCCGTCTTTGTCCTTTAATGGAATTGAGCGAACATGTGCCCCACCTCCCAGCCCCATCTGTGTTTGAATTGAGCGGATATTGTATGCGGTTTGCACTCAGTCCCATTCCCGTCGCATAGCAAATACATGGCAGTCCAAAAAATTGGGCCATATGCTGGCCAGTTTTCGGTTTCAGGCAGCTTGGCGTTAGTGAGAGTGGTACTGAAATATTGACGCAAAGAAAGACGAAATCCTGGCATATAAAAGCCGACGCCCGGAAGCCTCCAACCTCCCCTCGCCTTGACAGATACACTGCAACACCCTCCAAACGCAGCAATTCTCTCACCTCAGCACCCCACAACACCGCTTTTAGGTTTCAATATCTGCCTACTATGCTTGTCAAGATCTCATCCGTCTTTGCGCTGGCAACCGCTGTTGCAGCGCACATGACATTCATCAAGCCCTGTGCGCGGTTCACGCCCTACGGCAACAACTGTCCCGCACCGCCATCTCCTCTTGACTGGGACTACGACATGACCTCACCCATCGGGTCCGAGGGATCCCAGGTGATGCCGCTCTGCCGCTACACGCAAACCTACAACACACCCACCGAAACCTGGACTCCAGGCACCTCCGTCACCATCAATTTCTACCAGCAGGACGTGACTGGTCACTACGGTGGCCACTGCGAGTTCTCCATCTCCTATGACGGCGGCAGCACGTTTGTGGTCCTCAAGCAGGTGCTCCAGTACTGCTTCTACAACGGCCCAAGCACGAGCGATGTCCCACAGGTGTTTAGCTACAACGTCGACTTGCCTGCCAACCTGCCTGGTTCCAACCACGCTGTATTCGCCTGGACCTGGGTGAATGCATCAGGCAACCGCGAGTACTACATGAACTGTGCTGATATTGCCATCAACGGCCCGGCAGGCTCGCTCACAGGCAAGCAGATGACCATCGCCAACTATGGCGCCGGGTACCCGACCATCCCCGAGTTCCTGGGCAACTACAACACTGGTCTTCAGTACTACACCAATGCCACCCAAGTCACTGTTACTGGCAACGGGTACGGCAGTGGGTCCGGCTCTACCTCATCTGCTCCTGCCACCACCACCTCGTCCAAGACATCGACCACTGCTGCTGCTTCTACTTCGACGACGTCCACACAGCCCGTGGCCACAACTTCTTCTGCTGCTTCAAGCACAGCCTCCTCCTCTTCGCCTCAGTCGACTACGTCTGCCACTTCTGGCAGCGGCAGCGGACCTGTCGCTGGTGGCGCTTGCTCTCCCGACGGCACCTACCAGTGTGCCGACACTACTGGAAAGAACGCAAACTACTTCCTGTGCCTCTACGGCCAGTGGGTTGCGCAAGCATGCAGTGGTGGAACTGCTTGCTTCCAGTCGGGCACTTCTGTTTCCTGCAGCTGGCCAAGCTCGTAAGCAGTAACGTTTATATATTTTCGTAGCACTTGGAAACTCCCAATAGTAACTCACTTTAGTGTTGGCGGGATCGGATGCCGCTTTGTCTGGAGCGTTAGCCGTTCCTGGGTAGAGAAGCACATAAATACTTCCCTGAGCTTGCTGCTCCCTTGGATGTTCCTTAGCTTCGCAAACATCCACATTGCTTATTATTATCAGTATATTCGCTATACCCCTCGCTTTGCCAGCTCGGACAACAGATTCATTCGTTTGCACAATCACCTCTTCACTTGTTGCTCGTTCCTTCTGTAGCGGTGGTTAGCAACTGTAAGAATCACATCTGGGAATGCAGTGGCAAGAGCGTATGAGTGGTCACTAGTGCACAGAAAGCTAGATTGACAGAGGACTTTGCTCCCCTATCCCACCCGCTGATTCTTCTAGTTTCCTATCCTTTAGTCAAGTCCATTAGAAAATACATAGACTCACAGGAACCCAGGAGAACTCAACCATCGAACTCTGAACTCATCGCTGATGCGCTCCGTTATCCAGCCATGCTCGTCTACCCACCCGGCGTTGTCGCTGTCAATGTGCTGCTGGTCCCACTCCTCGACCGTTGTCCGGCCACGTCTGCCAGCATACCGGACATTCTGCCTTGGCCGTGCGTGTGCTCTCCTCTCTTCTTTCGATGCCGTCCTCCACATGCGCTGCCTGATAGCCACAGTCCCCATTCCAATTGCCACGCCAACATCGAGCCTCCTGTGTGCGTGGCTGATGTTTGCTGCATACCTCCTGTCTACGATCTGCTCGAGCCCCTCCTGCGCCTTTCTGAGCGGGTGGTTAGAGGTCTGGCTGCTACGCTCGCCGATTCTCTTGAACTCGAACGTCACACACAGTGGCTTTGGCCTGTGTGGACTGCAACTGGGAAACATGACTCTCCAGTCAAAGCAGCCGTCGCCGCTCTGCCCCTCATTCGTGGAGACCGGTCCCATCCCGTTGCTACCCGAGTAGTCGTCCATGTCGCCATGAGGCAGCGGCAGCACCATTTTCAGCAGGATGAATGTGCGGAAGAGGTTTGCGCTTATTGCCTCGTATATGGCTCCGCTGACATTGGAGAGGTGCTGCATAACGTGGTTGAACTGCTGGTGGATGTCGCGCATGTCACCAGCATACAGCTTGTCCAACATTGACTTGCGCTCGTTGGCCCACACGATCCCGCTGTCACTGTTGAAGATGGCCGTCAGCAGCACGTCGTCCCATGCCCTGCGGAGCTCGCCATCGGGGATCCTCAAGGCACTAGACTGCCGCAGTGTCAGGTAGCCGGTATACAGAAACAGCGTGACAAGCTGCTCGCCGCTCAGCAAGGCGTTCGGGTCGTCAGGCAGGCTCCACCTGCACAACTGTATGCGGCGCGCTGCTTGGGTGCTTGTAGTCGCTGCAGACGGCTGGGAGCCATTTGATACCACAATGGACGCGGGGAGCGACGGGTCGTCGTATTCGCGAGTCAGCCGGGATGCCAAATCGCCAATGGTGCCCCTGTTCTTCAGAGTAATCGCTGTGATGATCCTGTTGTTCCCCGTGTCCTCCCAAAAAGACTTTGCAGCATCGTCCAGTGTCCGACCATGCGAGAGTTTGTCTAGGAATCGCACAGAAGCAAACGGATTGAATTTCCCAGGCGTGCTGCCAATGCGGTAGCCGTTGTACCACTTGCTCATCTTGCGAAAGATGTCGTCGTCGCTAGGGCTTCCACGCCCAAGCCTGCCTCCACAAGATACTCTGGCCTGCTGGATAAGTAGGCGGATCTCCCCATTGACATAGCCGAAATACTCGCTGATTTCGTCAGGCTGAGGACCAATCTGCTCGGAATCTGTATCCGCAGCAAGTGGAAATGTCTCAATGTTGTTGACGCCAGACGACAGTCTGCCAAGGTTGATGCTGTGAACACCGACCATCAGTCCAGCCTCCAGGTGGCTGTTGTTCTACAAAAGGGGGGAAAACGCAATCACATAAACTGTTATTAGAATGACCTGGGTTCTGTGCATGATATAGGCTAATGCGAAATGTCTGAAATGTCTGAACTTACCTTGAATATCTCGCTTAGAAATAGCAAATACTTTCCTTGTGCACTCTCGCTCCAGCTCTTCCCGCGCATCTTGGCCAAAGGCACGTCGTATTCGTCCAGTAGCACGATGTACTTGTCACCAGAGTAATGCTCCAGGAGGAAATCTGTAAGCGCAGCAAACATGTCCGATGCAAGATAGCTATGGTTAATCCATTGATCCAGAGGAATGAGGCGTAGGCTGGTCGAGTATTCTCTAACGAGAATCAGCAGCTCGCTATGGAGTTGTGCAGCCATCTCCTGCATTTGATGTCCCCTAGTTCTCTTTATCCATTCAGTCGCAGTAACATATAGGCAGTTGGTGAAGCTCTTATAGAAAGAGCCGAGCGAGTCACCGTCAACATCCTACGTCAGAATGAAAGAAAACAAGTGAAAACAGTATGGCAGCGTTAGTAAGGAGTATGCGCTACTGGGTCAAAGCAGAAGTGGGCAGGGTAGGAGCTGTGTCATAGTACTTACCTTGAATCCCAGGCGAATCACCGGGTACTTGCAAAAGTATTGGTCGAAGAACTCTGGCTCCCCCTCTCTCAACAGGGTGCCCTCAAACAGCCTCTCGCGTGCCTGGCGACATGCCTGCTCATCGAGCTGCCCATCCACCGGCTGGGCGTCGCTGTTGTTGACTACATTCAGGAACTCCTCGATGATCGATAGGTTAAACGTCTTGCCAAAGCGTCTTGGTAGGCAAACGCACATTGGCGCTCTTGCAGGTTTCAAAAACGCCTTGCATATCAGCGTTTTATCCACAATGATGCCTGTGTTCCGCGCCATCACGCCAAAGTCCGAGCCAGTCTGGATCCGCGTTCCTGACACCTTTGACGGCGCTACACAACACACAATTCAGGGTGGTATTAAGTGTGGTAGGCTAAGATGTGCCCGTGCATTCATGGATCGCAGTCACACTGTGGAGGGTGCTAGAGCCCGTGTGTACTTACACGAACGGTGTGCTGTGCTTGGTTCCAGTGCAGAGGTTGTGGTGTTGGCGTCGTCAATATCCATAGGCACAGGGGAGGCATCAGGCTGCGCGCTGCCACTGGTGTCTGTGCTGTCCACGGCATCTGAGTCTCTCTGTGGCCGAACGATCGCCACAATTGGTCTGCCATCGTTCGATTCCTGGGACGGCGCCTGCTCCGCTCCAGCATTCTCCGGTGCTGCCCTACACACGACAAGCGAGGGAATTGAGTGGCTGTTGTTAGGAGCAAGCACCTGCTTCTAAACAACCCTGTGTGTGTTTGCTCATAGTCAATCGTTGGATAGCATATGATAATACTGATGTAACTCACCTTGTCTCGCTCGTTTCCTGGTGCCCAGGCTGATTTACCGCTCTCCTAGCCATGCTGCGAGTGGTCATTCTCCTCATCCTATTCTCAACAAAAGAGAGCAGCAGTATTCATAAGCAGGTATCGTAAGGTGCTGGTCTCTTCCAACGTGCAATAAAAAAAAGCATCAATGCACTCAACCCAGCCAGTCATGCAGCCGCCCTGTGCTTACCCTGTGGATGTGCCACTCTCCTGCTGCGATGTGTCAAGCTGTGGTGGAGTGTACCCTACACCAAAGAGCGGTTTGTCAAAGGGAGCCAGAGAAAAGGTTAGTGCTAAACCACGTCGTGCAAGACTCGGAGCTGGTGCTGGTGCCTCGTTTCTTGCAAAGCCCAGTGCTTGCTTACCCAAGTCATTTGGGCCACCACCACTGCTGCTGTTGCTGGTGCTGTCAGTGTTGTGAGACTGCGCGCTTTGTGCTGCTCTGCGGCGCTTGTTCTGGCCCGAGCCTGGTGCCACCCGCCGCTTGTGTCTGCGAGTGTTGGCCGCAGTCATTTTCCCTTTGTATGTGTGAGTAACCAGAATGCGAATGAAGAGCGAGTAGTGTGCATCGAGTGAGGAAAGGGGAGCAGCAGAGAGGCAAGGTGCTGCGCCAGGCGAGTTTCGTGAGGCTCGTTGGCAGCGCGCTCTGTGGCGGAGGGCTGGGGGCATGAGTAGCTGGCACGCCGCCCTTGCCGTCCACCAATCGCAGCGCTGATCACCGGATTTGGTGCTGCGCAATCAGGCAGGCTGGGCAGGCAGGCGGAGTGGCTGCTGCTGTGCCCAGCCCATCCCCGCACATGCCTCGCTCCAGCGCAATGCGCCTGCCACCACTCGCACACCCACACTAAGTGGCACCACTGCGGGCTCAGGTGCAGGGGCAGCGCCTGGATCGGCCAGTGCATCGGCTGCTGCTCCTGCACCACTGGTTTCGTCGGAGTCCAAGGCGCGTGCAGGGGACGAGTCTCCTCTGCATGGCCGCGCAAGGGCTTTCTCAGGTCTTCTGGGGCTGCCTCCATCTGTGGACAGGCCGTGGGCTGGTGCCAAGGGTGACAGCAGCCAGCAGGCTTTGGTTCTCTCGGAGAAGTGCACCAAGTCTCCAGCTGCTGCTATGAGCAAGTACCACCTGTCTGTAGCCAGTCCTGGCAGTGTGGATGCACGCAATGATGCTGCTTTCCAAGCTGGTACACTGCCTCACCCTGCGTCTTTCATTTGTGGAAGTGACGAGTAGTCCACACAAGCACAGCATGGCCATTGCTACAGATTGCACGGAGCGCTCTAGCGCTCCTGCTCATCTTTCATTTATAGAGTGGCTAAGAGTCTTGTGACCCATTCAGAGCCGAGTCAGAAAATTAACATCCTCATGGATACACACATGCATGAGCAAGTATTGTTTCTGTGGTTGATGCTGTGTAGAGTCTGCCATTTTGACAACTGCCCAAACAGAAACACCCGCTGCTCAACTTTCTCCTCTGCCCACCCTTCAGCTGGTACAATCTTCCAATGCTCTTTTTTTCTCAGGATGGCGCATATAAAAGATTTACACTTGAGCTTACTGCAGAAGGTATTGGCATACTTTTACTTTGGCTTGATTGGCAAACGACCAAATATCTACGAGTTTAAGCAGTTATTACCTTCCGTTGCAGTCTGTCGTGTTTGGAGGGAATGCATGCTTCCATACGTGTATCGCACAGCATACCTCGAGTACTATATCAAAGAAACACATAAGGATGGCGAGACAGCACAACCTAAGTATGAGTGGAAGTCAAACATCGGCCTTATAGCTTCGCAGCAGCTCAGCTGTGCA